>JAIGNY010001724.1:0-252500 GCA_020152595.1 Chiridota heheva | reverse complement strand
AAGGATTAGTTCAGTGGTCAAGCATTTAGCCTACCACCTGAAGAAGAAAGTTTGAGAAAAAATAATTCGAATATCAAAAGGGCTAAATGTAGTTTCTTTAAAACACATTAACAATTGTTAAGAATGTGAGGATGAGGGAGCTAACCTTCCATAGTATAGTTACTACACAGTCCTTTCTACACAGATGAGACAGAGCTTTAAACCTGAATATCTCTGTAATGGAATAAGATATGGAATAAGACAGTTCAGGAAAGACAGTTCAGAAAATTCTCCTTCTATGGAGAAAATTATTTTCTTGCGAAGAGGAGAATATCTCAGACGCCATTTCGAAAATTACCCATGATGCCTCTAACGAAACAGCAAAACGCTATGGCACAGAACTTGTATGGGTTCTATAAATTATTTATCTACAAATTATCCCGTTCCCAAATGGATATCCACCACGGAGTTTAAGAGATATTTAATGACAAACCTACAAATTCTGGCCTGTTTTCGCTGGGGATTATCGAAGTAACGCAGACACCATGCAGTACCAAACAAAAAAGAGAATGTCCATTGCACAAAGAGGTATGAACAGAAGGCAGCCTGGTCACTTTGCACATACAATGATAATATATAATTACATATAATTGAAAACCGTAGGTTAAACCACTCTTCTTCTTTTCTTTGAAGGAAAATAATTTTTCTCCCGAAGAGGAGAATCTCCAGAACTGTACGATATTGAAGTAGTTTCTTCACTATTTTGCTTGTATTGAAGTCTTCTTAAAGATAAGATGTACTAACTTGACCCTGAACTAATCCTTTTAAATGCAGAAAAAGCTCTTTTACATTTCGATGTGGCTTAACAAAGTTTAAGGAATCCCCAATATATGTTCCAGTTATGACACACGACTGGGGAACTGCTTCCAAAACTGTTGGTCCTCAATCTCGACAACAACGACGAGTGGACACACAATTACAATGACAAGGTCGTCGCCTACGTATTCAGTTTAATAGTAACAATGCTATCACGAAAAGCTTAATACGACCCGGACGAGAATAACACAGGTACGACGTACGGACAGACATAACATCGACAACCAAGTCAATGTCCACGGCCTTTGAAAAACAGTTGTGTTACACTGGCGTGTCTACCCAACCCAGGCTTGAACCCAGGGCCTCGTGGTCTGTAGACATGTATAATAACCGCTACACCTGCAGTTACTGAACATAACCTAAGTCTATTCATGCCACATTGGAGGTAGATTGGGGGTAATTATCTAAAGACTAAAAACATTTGGGCTGAATTTGTTCAACGTCTTGGAGAATTATCTATAGACCTTGTAAATCTTTAATGTGGATATCAAGAGGTTTTTTTTTTGCCTTCAACTACCTACTACATGTGAAATAAATAACCATGGGGAGATTCCGAAGATCTATGGACAGGCAGCAAATTGGAAGATAATATGTTATAAACCATGAAAAAGGCAAATAATTCCATCAAAATCAGTTTAAAACTGACTGTTTTACAGCATTTTAGAATCCAGAGGCGGGAGAGGGGGGGGGGGGGGCAGGGGGGCACTTCCATACCAAAGTGGTAGGTATGTGCCACCCAGATTTTCAAAATTGGTCTGCAGTATGGGAGATTTTTACAGTTTATGATTTTGATACCTGCAGTATGAAAATAAGTGATGTTGATACCTGCAGTATGAAAATAAGCAATTATTTTGAGACCAGCAAGCAGTATGACAGATTGGATTTTTTGATACCTGCACTACGAAATTTCTATAATAAAAAAAGGCAACTGCTCGGGAGGCACATGTATATACCTCAAATATGGAAGTGCCCCTGCCCCCCGGTTAAGGACTAGTTTTCTAATCTTTCATTTTTTGTATGTAATCAATTCATTTATGCAGCGCCAATGATTATTTACCTAGAATTTGGCCACAAAGAATATTAATAATAACAATGATAATAACAACAACAATAACAAATAATGAAAATAAAAATAATAACAATAACAAAAATAAAAATAATAATAATAAAAACAATAACAAAACAATAATGATATAATAATAATAATAATAAATAATAATAATAATAATAATAATAAAATAATAATAATAATATTTTAATAATAATAATAATAATAATAATAATAATAATAATAATAATAATAATAATAATAATAATAATAATAATAATAATAATAATAATAATAATAATAATAATAATAATAATAATAATAATAATAATAATGATAATCTAAGAGCCTCATTATAATAAATCATGCAATTTTATTTTTATTTTGTGACATCACAACAAGAAAATTATGGTTTTGTTTTTCAAATCTTCACCACCAGCTGAATATGAAACCAAGAGATTTTGAGTTCCCATCATACCCTCTATCAAATGTTAGCAGGAGAAATAGATCTATTGATTTCCATTTTCAGTGATTGAAATTTAGGACAGAATTACATTACAGATTTTGAGACGTCTTCTCTTCCAAACATCACAACTTTTGCATTCATTAACCAGAACCAAAAAGTTTTGTGGTTCGATGCTTTTTTTATAAGCTGATTGATTTGCAAAATTTGTATTAACTGCCATGTCATTGCATATCATAAAATATTTGTTCCATGATATTTATTCATAAGCCCCACCATGCAAATCAATAAAAATGTTGACAACAACATTGTGCAAATGTTAGCATTTGCACAATAATTAACAACATCATCAAAGCAAGCGTGATGCAAAAACGATTGCTCATTTATCCTATTTTAAGAATTTGCCAGTAAGCACCGCAAACTCATTAGCATTCATGACATCACTACCACAACATTAAAACATACGTACAGACCATGACTCATCTGTGTACCACATATAGAATAAATCTGATATATTCTTTATGGTGTTTACATCATTTAGCACTTTTAATTAAGTCATGCCCACCATGTATATCATTGATATCTGTTAATAACATAAGCATGTGTACAACAATCAAACAAATTTATCATGCCCAATATGATGCAAAAACAGACATACAGTTGCTCATTTATCACTTTTCAAAATCTTCACTTTAAGCCCCGCCCACTTATTAATATGCACGAATCAGCACCACAAACATTAGGTCACATCTGCAGATCATGAGTTATGTGTGTAACACACATGAGGTGAATCCAGTTCAGTTTTTGAAATATCGTGTTTACTTGAGCTTTTACTTTACAAAATCATATTAAGCCCCGCCCACTATGCATATTAAATTCAACGTTTTGACATCATGAACATGTACACTTCAGTAAACAACAGAATTAGACCAAATATGAAACAAAACAGACATGTGGTTGTTAAAATATGAGCATTTCAAGATTTTTACATTAAGCCCTACCTACTCAATAATATGCAAGACATCACCACCAAAAACAAATGGGCACATCTACGGACCATGGGCATACATACATACATACATACATACATACATGCATACATATATACATACATAAATACATACATTTATAAACACACACATACTGTACATACATATACACATATTTACATAAACACACACATACATCTACCCATATATACATACACCCACACATACATACACCCATACATACATACATGCATGCATGCATGCATACATACCTACCTACATGCATGCATGCACGCATACATACATATATACATACACACATATATACATACATGCATACATACATACATACACCCATACATACATACATACCTACATGCATGCATACATACATACATACACGCATACATACATACATACATACATACATACATACATACATACATACATACATACATACACACATACACACACATACATACATACATACATACATACATACATACATACACACACACACCACACACACACGCCATCATACCCGCATAGGTTCCAAATGCTATCACATCAGAACCAAAAATTCTTCAAACTAGGAAACTACAGGTGCTCTTGTCATAATTTCAAGACTTCTTTGTTATGAATTTCAAGCTCTTTCTGGCAATATCAAATCTCTACCTGTTCACAAACCTTTAAGTCAAGGGGATATACTTTTTACCATGCACTATCAACACATATAATTTTACATTCACGCTTTTACCAGACAACAGCGGCCTCATTAAATTGACCGCTCACACATCAAAACATGGATGCTAACCGATAACTTCATTTCGTCAGTAAACATTTGGACAGCTGACTTTTACTGCCCACTCAATACTTAGTGTTTTCTTTTTAAAACTCCATTAACACAATTACAAGGACTATTCTCTTTCTAGTATACAGTTCGGTTTTCTTCTGCTTCATGGCATGCGATAAACAAAAATTTATGCTGTTTTTATTTTGAGGAATTATGCGCTGCATTTTAACAGACTTTTTTAAATGTACATCTCAATTTTGTCTTCTTGAAAGGTACATGTAGAGAGATAACAAGAAAGTTTATTTCCTACATGTAAATCTCAGTCACTGAAAATACTGGATAAGTCTTTCTGCTAGAATTGATTGGGCTTAAATCTTTATGTAATTTTTGAATTTCTTTTCTAAATCTCAGTCTCTAAAAATACTAGGTAAGTCTTCCTTGCTAGAATTGATTGGGCTCAGATCTTTATGTAATTTTTTGAATTTCTTTTCTAAATCTCAGTCTCTAAAAATACTAGGTAAGTCTTCCTGCTAGAATTGATTGGGCTCAAATCTTTATGTAATTTTTTGAATTTCTTTTCTAAATCTCAGTCACTGAAATTACTAGGTAAGTCTTCCTGCTAGAATTGATTGGGCTCAAATCTTTACATAATTCTTGAAATTTCTTTCCTAAATCTCAGTCACTGAAAATACTGGGTAAGTCTTCCTGCTAGAATTTATTGGGCTCAAATCTTTATGTAATTCTTTAAATTTCTTTCCTAAATCTCAGTCACTGAAAATACTGGGTAAGTCTTCCTGCTAGAATTGATTGGGCTCAAATCTTTATGTAATTCTTTAAATTTCTAACCTAATTTAAAGTTCTTTCCTAAATCTCAGTCACTGATAATACTAGGTAAGTCTTCTTGCTAGAATTGATTGAGCTTAAATCTGTACATAATTCTTTAAATTTCTTTCCCAACTTAAAGCTCTTTTCTACATCTCAGTCACTGAAAATACTGGAAAAGTCTTCCTGCTAGAATTGATTGGGCTCAAATCTTTACGAAATTCTTTAAATTTCTTTCCTAAATCTCAGTCCCTAAAAATCCTGGTTAAGTCTTCCTGCTAGAATTGATTGGGCTCAAATCTTTACATAATTCTTTAATTTCTTTCTTAACTTAAAGTTCTTTTCCAAATTTCAGTCACTGAAAATACTAGGTAAGTCTTCCTGCTAGAATTGATTGGGCTGAAATCAAATCATTATGTAATTCTTTAAATTTCTTTAATAACTTAAAGTTCTTTCCTAAATCTCAGTCACTGAAACTCTCGTGAAAAATTAGAAAATGATAAACCAGAACATCAATGATGTTGAAGCTCAACTTTATCACCAAAATGTTCAAAAGAGTAGTAAAGATGATACCAAAAAAGATGAAATAGGAAGTTACCATTTTCAAGTCAAATTTTGCATAAAGAAATATATATTTATGGTCTAACATCATTTATAAAATTTATAAGAAGCAGTTTATTCTTTGCAATATTCCCATGGATTATATTCTAACATTATACATCCTTTATTTCAATTAGTTTGTCTAAAAATGCACGGTAATTTGGTTTTGACATCAGCTGCCTCCAGCTGAATTTACACATTTTATTGGAAAATAACTTGATCATTTGGATTGGGGGCAATATAACAGACATGTGTGAAAGCCTTGCTTATTGTTTAGTTTCACCAAGGATGAGTTCGTACATTCTTGGTTTCACATCATATGATTGGCACATTTTCAGACAAACTAATCGAAAGGATAAATCAATGGGAATATTTCAAAGCAAAAATTGCTTCTTATAAAATACTTTTAAACAACTGTAGACCATAAACATACATTTTTGTATGCAAAACTTGAACTGAAAATGGCAACTCCCCATTTCATCTCCCTTTTATATCACCTTTACTAGTTTTTTCAGCATTTTTGTGATAAAGTTGAGCTTCAACATCATTGATGTTCTTGTTTATCATTTTCTAATTTTTTTAAGAGAGTTTAATTCCTTTGTGAAGTAGGTGAACTACTTTGAACAATTCCACTTTTCATCTTAAGCCACTAATTTGCACTAAAACATCTTGTCAAATGAAATTGTCTTAAAAGGAATGTCGCAGAGTACTTAGAAAGACAATTCTGAATGCATTTTTGATTGATGATAGGCATTAAATTGAAGAAATGTGAGTTGTTTGTTTCAGAAAAGATGTAAAAACAGTTTATTAATGAAGCTGCACATCAGTTCCATTGCGATTATCACTACTTTTCTTGCACTAGGTACACTAAGTATATTAATGGCACACTTAAGCAGCTTCTATTTTCAAAATAGATTTCTATTGTCAAAATGGACTAGAATAAAGCCTACACATTACCATTGTACTCCGTTTTTGTACTTAATACACTCTGTAACAGAAAAGCTAACAAAATTGTTGCTTGCTATTCAGGTACAGAGTTTATTAAAGAGGCGAAATCATCATATGTGCACAATATTTAGAATTCCTTTCAAATTTTTTGATTGGTTGAAATTTTGCTGCGCGATTCGTTGTCTCGTATTGTAAGGTATATAGTTATTTAAAACGCCCTGAAGGTCACTACACGAGATAGCCCAGTAGGTTATGGCGATCAGAAGCAACTTATTTTTCTTATCAACAGTCGTGAGTTCGAGCCCCGGTAGAATCATTTATTGCGACTTTTGCTTTCATCTTCTTCTTTTTTTTTTTCTTATTAATTTTCATTTGGTGACTATTATTGTAGTATTATAATACTAATATTTTACTTTCGCTTTCTGACAAACGCAATGAAAAAACAAACAAGTTTCTCGTCACAGTAACGTAATGCGCAGTGTATGTAACTCGGCACACACAACGTACATGCTAGTGTCTGGCTGTACACACCATGGAGTTCTCTTCAAACTTCATGTACAAAGAGACAGTGGATCAGGTCTTGCGTCCACAACCGGAAGTGATGCAAAATATCGCATCCCCCAGTTTTAACATATTTTAATGAGACGAGCCTCCCTCTTTAGGTCACACAAAAGGAGTATAATGGTAATGTGACAGCTTTTTGCAGTCCATTTTGACAATAGAAATCCATTTTAAGAATAAAAACTGTTTTACCTAAAAATGAGAATGAATAATTGGGCTAATTAATGAAGCTACTATATTAAATGTTTAATATCTAACAATTTTTGTATGTCTTTCTTTGTTGGTCTTGATTTTCATTGTACTTTTCCATTTTGCAATGTGCTGCACCTAATGGTGTTATTCAGTGGCACTGGAAGAGGGGGATGGGGTAAGAGGCCATTACCCTTCAACACTTGTTCAAAAATTCCAGATTTGGTCCCCAATATTTTGGACAAGCGAGCTCTTTACATTCAAGCAAATTTACAACAAAGATATTAAGATAAAAACACATTTAATTTTTTTATTTTATCTAAAGGACAATCCATATGTAGCCTTTAAAACCTATCATTACTTCATTGGTCAGTAACATTCTTAAGATTTGTTATCAGTTCTTAGCAAATGGAACATGCACAGTTGCAATGAAAAAAAGAAGTCAAAATCAATATCTTATGCAGGAAAATAGCCTAAACTTTCATCTTAATTACAAGGTAAAAATCTTTAAAACACGCTAAGGACAACTCTACTACTTAATGTTTAAAATGTGTAAATAATATAACGAATGAGATTTTCATTTCTGTGAGTTTTTCACTCACAACCGGCTTTAACACAAATTTGAGGTGGATTGCTAGCGTCACCGCTGACAGCTTCACAATTAAAATTAATGACAGACTTCTGAATAAGAGAATGTTTAGATCCACTGATTACAATAGTGTGTATGTATATATAATCCATATAATTCAAGATGTACGTAAACAAACGCCACAATCAATCACCTCTTGAATTTCCTGTAAGATAACAGAGCACATTCAGCATGCATAGAACAAATTGGGCTAATTATTGTGAAGACATCATCAGTGACCAGTGAGGGCACAGCACTTGAAAGTGGAAGGGGGATCACTTAAAAGTGGAGAGAGGGATTTGGATGGTGACCATAGCTATTGTTAACGACCCCTGCTACATGCTACACAGTAAAAACACTGGAATCCCAATAGTTTTGGGCATTTTATACGGAAAAAAATCTTCCAAATATTTAATGTACTTTTGGGAGACTATAGAGCCCCCCTGAACCTCCCTCATCCATTTGTAATAGCCCCCAGCCTCCTCTCATCCATCTGTAATATCCCCAGCCCCCTCTCATCCATCTGTAATAATACCCAGCCCCTCTCATCCATCTGTAATAGCCCCAGCCCCCTCTCATCCATCTGTAATAACACCCAGCCCCCTCTCATCCATCTGTAATAGCCCCAGCCTCCTCTCATCTATCTGTAATAACACCCAGCCCACTCATCCATCTGTAATATCCCCAGCCCCTCACATCCATCTGTAATAGCTCCCGGAGCCCCTCTCATCCATCTGTAATAGCCTCCCAGTCCCTCTTATCCATCTGTAATATCACCCCAGCCCCTCTTATCCATCTATAATATCACCCCAGCCCCTCTCATCCAACTGTAATAATCCCTTAAGCATTATGGCACAACTACCCCCTTCACCCCCATCCCTTACATAAATATTAGCTTGCAGCAAACTTGCAGCAAACTCGCAGCACGCATGCAACAAGCTAACATTTTCAGCTCGCACAAGCTAGTATTTTGAACAAATTAGCCTGTGCAAGCTAACAAAAACTATCTGCAAACTTGCACAGAGTAGCAAAACTTTTTGCAAGCTTGCACAAGCTAACAAATATTTTATGCTAGCTTGCACAAGCTAATGTTAGATTGCACAAGCTAGCAAGCTGATATTTGTTCCAAATACTAGCTTGCAGTGTGCTTGCTGCAAGCTTGCAGTATGCTTGCCAAGCTAAAAATTGTTAGCTTGTCACAAGCATGCTGCAAGCTAAAATTTCTGTAAGGGTATGTTTCTACGGCAAACCTTCGGCAAATAAATAATGCAGAGTTTGTAAGTTCCAAGGAGTTTTAATTGTTTTATTTTTCCAGGAATTTCAAATTTACCCAATGGGGAAATATTTTAATTTAATACTCTGAAGCATTTTATTGCACTTGAGAATTGTAGAATGGCATGAACACTTCTTAATTGCTGTTAAGATATTCATCACTTTATGAAGATAATTTATTCCATACACAGCAAAAAACTTATATCTGGTGCTATAACTTTTGCACTGTACCGCTGGCCCTGAATTAATTATGAAATCTATCACTTATTATAACATACACTTTAAGTGTCTTGATCGACATAATTTTGAATTTCGTATTCCACTAGATCTAACGCAGAGGCGAAGATCTATGTCTGAGTCAAATGGAAGCAAATTTCATGAAAATGGAAGGGAATTGCACGACATTTTAAACAAATTTCACGAAAATGAAGAAAATTAAGTAAAAACACATGAATGGTTGCTTTTAATTTCATTTCATTAATTCAATTTTCATATAGGGGGCCTACTCATATTTGGCGGGGGGCAGCATTGGGAGAGGGCACGAAACGATTCTTTCGCCCCCTATTATTTCATCTGGGGTGATCAGCCATCCCCCTTGCCCCCTGTGATCTGCGCCCCTAATCTAAAGTACTGTCTACTTACATTATGATGTAATGTCTGGTTATTTATATTTCAAGGATAAACCTGGTAGAGTAGTTCTTTGACTAATAAATATTTTAGAGTTTTAAGTTCCAAAGAGTTTTAATTGTTTTAATTTTCCAGGAATTTCACATTTTCCAATGCTTAAATATTCAAATTTAACAGGGTATACTGTATATATTCTAAAGCATTTTATTGCACTTGTGAATTGTAGAATGGCATTAATTGCTCTTAAGAGGTTCATTACTTTTTAAAGGTAATTTATTTTATTTACAGAAAAATGAATATTTTCCAACATTTTCAACTTTTAGATCTGGTGTTAACATTTGCACATGCACCGTTGGCCCTGAATTAATTATCAAATTGCTATAACATATACTTAGTGTCTAAAAACATAATTTTGAATTTCATACCTTCCGCTAGATCTACAGTACTGTCTACTGTTTGATGTTCGTGTAATGTCAGACTGGTTAATTATGTTTCTAGGGCAAACCTGGTACAGTATACAGAAGTTGGCCTCCAGCAAATAAATCATTTAGAGTTAGTAAGTTCTAAGGAGTTTATTTATTGGGGTTTTTTTTCTTCCACGAATTTCAAATTTCCCAACAGGGGGAAAATTTGGTAAATTCCAAGCTTATGCTGTAAGCACTTGTGAATTGTAGAATAACAGTATAATAATGAAGATAGCTTAAGGTACTCACCAGCGGTGCATGAGAAGATAATTCTAATTTGTGTAATGGGGTGCACAATAGCATTGAGGTAGAAAGAGTTAGTGCACTACTGGAAGCAAGACTTGTCACCTTCCAGAGGTGCTGTATCTTGAAAATGGTTACATTGGAAATTTACAATATTTATTTGCGGAAGGTCAAAGAACCAGGTTTGCCCTAGAAACCTAAATAACCAGACTGACGATACACCAACATCAAACTGTACAGAAAGAAAATGTTCAGCATTTTGAGGTCTTAGCAAAAAGCCATATGCAAATTGATGTATTGTAGATCTATTAGAAACTATGGCACTCAAAATTATGTCATTTACAACATTTGAAGTTTATGATATGCCAAGAGAGTACGAAATCAGAGAGTTGTACTAAGTGATAGGTTTTATAATGCAGGGCCAGCAGTGCTGTACAGTAAGTGTGCAAAACATAATACCAAATCTAATAGGTGAATATTTTTGAAAAATACTTTCTTTTTTTATGTATATGGAGAAAAAAAAACCCTCAAAAAGTAACTTGAATGAATATCTTAAAGTATAGTACAGTGGTCAAGCATGTCCATCGTATATGAAATAGGACTTCAAAAGAAACAAAATGGTGAAGAAAGCATTCAAACATCTTAATCCATTAAGGATTGCTTTAGCGGTCAAGCATGTCCATCTTATATGAAAGAGGACTTCAAAAGAAAAAGAAACAAAATGGTGAAGAAAGCATTCAAAAATCTTATTCTGTTAAGGAGATATTTAAGTTTAAAGTTTGGTATTATTTGTGTAGAAACGACTGAAATCAGACTAGTTGTGATGTCATAGCCTCAGATTCCTCATAAGTCTTTACATATTCTATCATATTTTGTCCTGCGATTTTGTGGCTTAAAAACCATGGGATATGTCAAAAAAGTAGCAAAACTGAATCTTGAAGATTATTTTTAATACTAGTATTTTTAACCTGAAGAAAGTTTGAAGAAAAATAATTTAAATAGTGAAAAAATTAAATATACATTCTTTAAAATACATAAAAATTTTTAAAGAATCTGAGGCTGTGACATCACAACTAGTCTGATTTCAGTCGTTTCTACACAAATGATACCAAACTTTTAACTTGAATATCTCCATAACGGAATACGATTTTGCAATGCTTTCTGCACCATTTTTATTTCTTTTGAAGTCCCCTTTCATAAAAGATCAACTTGCTTGACCACTGAACTAATCCTTTAAACAGAAATTAAAGAAATGTTCATGCTATTCTACAATTCACAAACAAGTGCAATATAGAATGCTTCCAAAGTTAGGAGATAATAACCTGTAAGTTAAAATATTTCACTGTTGGTAAATTTGTAAGCCCTGCAACTAAAACCAACTCAGAAGTCTGAATTATTTACTTACCAGGGGCCAGAGAACTTCCAGGTTTGTCCTAGAAACGTCAAAATAATCAAACTGACATTTAAAGTACTGTAGACAGATCAGGCTGAAGATATGAAATTTAAAATTGTGCTAGCGATGACATTTGAAATACATGAAGTGCCAATCAAGTGTGAAAGATCATGTAAGTGGATAATAAATTGCCAGGTGAAGGATTCATGAAACCAGAACCATAAGGTTTTGTGGTTCCGATGCTTTTTTTTTCACAAGCTGAAAGATTTTCAAAATTTGTATTTACTGTCATTTTATTGTATATCATGAAATATTTGTTTTATGATATTTATTCATAAGCCACACCCACCATGCAGATCAATAAAAATGTTGACAACATTAGCATTTGCACAATAATTAACAACATTATCATAGCAAGTATGATGCAAAAATGGTTGCTCATTTATTATATTTCAAGAATTTGTCAGTATGCCCCACCTACTCATTAAAATTCATGATATCACTGTTACAACATTAGAACATATGTACAGACCATTACCCATCTGTGTATCTGATATAGCATAAATGTGATATATCGTTCATGAGATACAGTATGTTATGGTGTTAACATCATTTATTAAACAATGCCCACCATGCATATTAATGATATTTGCTGATAACATAAGCATAAAACAATAACCAACAAAATTATCATGCCCAATATGACGTAAAACAGATATACAGTTACTCATTCATCACTTTTTTCTCCAAATATTTACTTCAAGTCCCACCCACTTATTAGTATGCATGATATCACCACCCAAAACAAAAGGGCACATCTACAGACCATGGGCTTTCTATGTTTTAAATATGACATGAATCAAGATAACCATTCTTGAAATACTGTGTTAACAAGCTCTTTTCAGCAAAATCATATTAAGCCCTGCATACTACAACCTAATGAAATTTAATGTTTTTACATCATGAACATGTACACATCAGCTAACATGATAATGATCCCAAATACGAAACAAAACAGGACATGTGGTTATTAAAATATAAACATTTCAAGATTTGTACATTAAGCCCTCATACTCATTAGTATGCAAATATCACCACCAAAAACAAGAGGGCACATTACAGACCATGGGCTATCTGTGTACCACATATAACTGAATCTCATATACAGTTCTTGAGATACCGTGTTCACAAAGCTTTTTTCTGCAAAATCATATTGAGCCCCGCCCACTACGTATGTTAATGAGCTTCAACATTTTTACATCATGTACATATACACACCAGCTAACATCATAATTACACCAAAACACACATGCGGTTGTTAAAATATACACATTTCAAGATTTTTACATTAAGCCCTGCCTACTCATTAATATGCAAGACATCATCATCAAAAACAATAAGGCACATCTACGGACCATGGGTTATATGTGTATTGAATATGACATGAATCCAGTTTGCCGTTCTTGAGATACCGTGCTTACAAGCTATTTTCAGCAAAATCATTTTAGGCCCCGCCCACTACGCATATTGATGAAATTCAACATTTTTACATCATGTAAATGTACACACCAGCTAACATTATGTATTACACCAAATATTAAGCAAAACAGACATGCAATTGTTAAAATATAAACATTTGAAGATTTTACATCAAAGCCAGCTTACTCATTAATATGCAAGACATCACCATCAAAAACAATAGGGCACAATATGGGCTATCTGTGTACCACATTTAGAAACTGGCCATCACAAAACACATACACACACCCATATACATACACCCACTCACACGCCATCATGACTGCATATCACATAAGAACCAAAAATTGTGATGTTAGGACAGTCGTGAGTGTGAATTGGATAAAATTGGCTTACAAAAGAGGGTTAACAACTTCAGGGTAATTAAGAGTCATAATAATACTGTTATCCCAAGTAGTATAAAATGCTTCAGAGTATAATCCTGTAAGTTAACATAATTAACCCAAAATCCTGCCACCACAACGAACTCATCAGAACTCGGAAAATCATAATTATTGATTTGCCAGGGACCAGCTAGGATATCCCAGGTGTGTATTAGAAACATCAATGACCGAACTGACTTAACAACACAAGACATCAACATAAGATCATGAAGATCTTAAAGGAATATTCACATGTTTTTGAAGGAATAATCCTGTGTTTTTAAAAGAATATTTCCTATTTTTTTTTTTTGTAATGTTTCATAAGAAAGGAACATTTTAGAAACAATTTAGTACAAAAATCATATTGATATGTTATTCCTAACAGAAGATATTCAAATTTTAAGGTTCACAAAAATAGCAATAAACAAATAAGAAAAGGCTTAGTACGACATCACAAAACACATTCTCCCCCCAATTTTTTTATGTATTTCACTAAAATCTATCATCCTTTTTTATAGTAAAACATGCTAGAAAAATAAATCATGAAAATTATCTACATGGCCAAATATACCCTACTTCAATAACTTTTGGAAAATTGTTTCTAATCATACATAAACAACCAATTAACATTTAAAGAATTTACATAAACATTTGCAATGGAATTGTCTCTATGACATCATCAAACACGAATTCATCATACTGTACAAACACTTTAAAATGCAACTAAAAAATCTTTAGAAATCCATATCTCCTGAACGGAATATGATATCAACCTGATTTTTGTAAGAAATTGGCTCTAAAAATAGGCTCTTCTTATAAAGAATAAAAACATAAAAAACCCTTAGGGAAAATTCCTTTTAACACAAATTTATGCCAGTTCTGGCATTGAAATACATGAAGTGCCTGGTGTGTAAGATGCCATTAGATGACATCATTGATGGCGAAGGATTCCTAAAAAAATAATGATGCTGAATAGTGGCTGCAGTGGGTGTGAAAAAGTTGAACATTTTCTGTGTATTGACAACATTAGCTTACAAGGGGTTCAAAACTTCAGGGCAATATTTTGAACGCAAGATCAGCCCCTTTTCTCACTGGATCAGATCATGGAGCTAATAGTCAGATCATGGAGCTATTAGCTCCATGATCTGATACTAGTCACTTGATCGTGATCCTAGTCACTTGATCGTGATCCTAGGAGAGGGTAGGATCATGATCCGAGCAGGTGATCAGATTACAAATTAGACTTGAAACGTGTGTGGACATTTAGGAAGATCGGTGTCCTGCGATCATGTTGGTTACACAACATCCTGTGATAACTCTTTATTTTGCGCAACAGTTAGCATGCTCAGATACATTTGACAAATTTTTCACAACTTGACCTAAATTTGACTCCTGGTTCATTTCTTCCCCACGATCGGGTCCGAGCACATGTGCACTCAAGTGAGACTGAACACATGACACTTTTTTTTTTTTTACAATCATCGTGTAAGGTTAGAAATAGTTTGTTCTCCCTTCCGTGTTGAAAATTGTTAGGGAGGAATAAAGTATCAAGAACATTTACATGTATAACACTCAAACACCCACACACACAAATATTTATAACAATGACTGTGTAATACCAATCGTATGTAGATACATTTTTGCAAAAAATGTGATCAAATAAAGAGAGAGACTACAAAATGGGAAACTGCATGAAAAGACAAATTTTGAAAAAAGGAACCCATTCAGAATAAAGTTGATCCAAGAAGATATAAAGGCAGAGTGTTAATTATAATGAGTGAATAAGAACGCTTTTAAATAGTTTTTAAACAAAGATTTTGAAGCTAATGCATTCATATAGAAAGGGAGAGAATTCCAGAGTTCGGAGAGTCGAAGATAAGTGAGAACAAATCCTTTCAGATATCTGAAAATCCTTCTGATATATCTCCTAATGTTACTCTAGTTATTATACACATCACACGTTGTAGAAAATTGATGATTAAAAAATAACTTACTTTTTGGATATTCTTATACCAATTAGTCTGAATAATACACTTTTCCAAAAATATTTCGTAAATCTTTACCTATTTAGCACCACGATGGGATGAAGTTCTCCGATTCGAGTTTTGGTTGCCATCTTTCTTAGTCACCGTACGTTTGTGATCAACTATTCAAAGGTCCGTAAATAAGTTTTAGGATGTTCCACTGAACTGCAGGTTGATTTTTCGCTGACAACATTCTTTTTGTTCATATGATTTTTATTTAACAGTTTTAGTAAAAAAAAAATGTGTGGGAAGACAAGTAAAACATCAAGAAATGTTTAGATTCTATAATTGTACTTTATAAGTATTACAGTATCTTAATTTTTTCCTCAAATAATCTAAAACATATTAGCCCCGCTAAAATGTTATAGCCATGATAGAAGTATTTTGAACTTTGACTGTACTTTGGAGAGCACGTCAGGCAATTTTTACGGAAAGAAAAGTAGTCCAGTAAATGCTTCAATAAAAATAACTATAATAGCCGTAAAACAGTTTTTGAAGACAGGGATGGGCTTTAAACATCATGAATAAGCATTGTGGGAAGAAAAAAAAGTTTAAATGGTTTCGTTTTCATATAGATCTTAAAACTGAGATTTTCCTATGTTTCAATACGTCGCTTAAAACAACACAGCAGGGTATAGGCTTTTGTTGTACCCTCGGATGGCCAGCCATCACTACAGCAGCCATACTAATACGGCTGGCATCAGTCCGGCGGTACAATGGGAAGTACTAATGTTACTTCAGAATTCTTTGTCTTATTGTTCTCTATCAAACAGTAGATCGATGACCTCAAAAATAATCCTTCGAGCCAAAATATTGATCACCTAAAACAAAAGCACCTGCCACAAAATTTGCGTCAAATTACAAACTAAATATCAAATCAATTGTACAGCAATATCCAAATTGTGCTCTGACACGTAACATAAATTTTAAGTAAATATTATCGTAATTATCATTCAAACTTACAAATGAGGGTTCGACAAATCACATGTCCAGTTGCCCGAGGCAACCATACTGTAAATCATATTCTGGACAATTATAATATTTGCAGGCTGTGCCCATCGGACAACCAAATTATTGGTACAGTTTGTATTAAACATATGCGCATAAAATTAACAGGGCAACCTCATTTTCTTTCTGGAAAACAACACGAGCAGATTTGCAAGGACAAGTTGCCTTTAGGTTGTTTTTACAATATCGTGTCAATTAAGCTGCTTCAGGTAATTCCAACAAAAAAAAAGTTGTGGATTAATATCAGCTTTACAATTAAATACAAGCCAAATCGTAAACATCAGGTGGGAGGAACATGTGAGTAGGAGGAATGCTTAATATTGCTGTTATAATAAACCTTAATAAGTTGTAAATAAGCTTTATTTTACACCCACAAATGTTTCAAGTTCAAACTATTAATATTAAATTTCATACTTTGTTGAGTTTAATATGACAAGCAAGAGAACAACAACATTCAACATAGTTTCAGGTTGTTGGCAAACTGTCATTCAAGGTGACATAAAGTCTGACATTTTATTCATTTAATACGATAGAAATAATAATTATAAGTATAGGTGTAGGAGGCAAGGGGAAGAGGAGGAGGGAGAGGGGTGGGGGAGGGGGAAGGGGGAGGGGAGGGGGAAGGGGGCAGTGGGGACAATTGTTCCTCCCCCCCCTCAAACTGAAAAATTAGACTATTTTCAGCCATAGGCTTTAAAGAAATATGAGAACAAATAACAAACAAGACACTTTTGTAATGCAAAGGGGTATTTTATTGGTGCTTCATTTTGTCAATTTTGCGCCTGGAAATTTGAGATTTTCGGACAATTTTCCTTTGCCCCCCTGAAAAATTTGAGCTCCTACATTCATGATAATAAGTGAAGTCTGAAGAAATTTCACATTGTAAAACCAATCTATATTTTCTAATTGATTAATTATGATAATTTAAACTTCCATGGGAGTGGCCATTTTTGTTCATACACCCTCTGAAAAATGATGTCATACACCCAGTACAAATTACAATATTAGTGTATTTCTTTATAATCTATTTCAAAACTTCTAAGAAATAATTTTTACTCTGTATGGGACTATAAATTTTATATGGATGTATAATTTTATTTGTATATAATATTAATGATTTAAGCCCTTAGAACTTTATGTCAAAGCAATTTGGAATGAAAATTTCAAAAGAATTCTAAAGAAATACGTTGTGTTATAACACCTATGGCAAATTATGTCCATCACTGCATGATTTCAACACAAAATTAGACAAAATGGCAGCGTCCATGTTGCAATTTCAACTTGGATAACTTGAGAATGGAATAAGATTTTATGGGGTTTTTTTTTAAACCTTTGATAATTGATTTTTTTTCACTTCTCTATTATACATAAATATCAAGCTAGAATATTTGACTTAATGTCTCCTTTAAAGAAATATGGGCCAGACCCCTAGTTTGATTTAAAAAGGGGCAGGGGCTAGAGTTGTTGAGGGGCACAATAATGCAGGCACGAAACACTGCATCTTTCAGTGTGGAGTCCAGGGGCCCCCCTTAAGGCTGAATCCCCTGGTGAAGAAGCTCTGGGATTTTAGCTATAATCATACATCTTGGAATGAAACTATTCTGACTGATAAGCACCAGTCATAGCCAGACAGGACAATTGCTTACTATGCTATTATTCTGTGTTCTGTATCCATGTAAGGTATTTCATTTATGAGGCTTAAATAAGATCTTTTTTTTTTTTGAGGGGCAGGGCGGACCGCCAGGGGGAAGGGCGGACCCCGCAGGACAGGGCGAACCCACAGAGGGGCAGGGCTGGCTGCCCCTGTGAAACAGCAAGGCTAGGGGTCTGTAAGCAGCTACAAAGCTTTTTCTTAGTAAAGATCGATGGACAGGTAGCAACAATTTGAGCTTAATTGGAAGAAAATATTATAAAAAACAAGTAAATGTGTCATCAAAATCAGTTAAAAATTACAGCATTTTGAAGATCAAAGAATTAGTCCAGAAGTCACATAAGTATATCTAATATAAAAGAGGGATTCAAAAGAAACAAACTAGTGAAGAAAGCATTAAAAAAAAAATTATAAATACCCTTTCTAGATTCTATTTTACTACTTTCCCAACATACCCAATGGTCTTTTAGCCACAAAAATACAAGATAAAATATGATAGAATACATAAAGAATTTGAGGAATCTGAGGCGCCGCTATGACATCACAACTACAGTACTTAGTCATTTCTACACAAACGATAACAAACTTTTTAAACTTGAACATCTCCATCAGGGTAAAAAGATTTTTAAATGCTTTCTGCACGATTTTGTTTCTTTTGAAGTCGATCCTCTTTCATATAAGATAGACTTGCTTGACTCAACTAATCCTTCAGGAAATCATTGTTTCCCTGCAAATTTCAATTTTTGACCTTGTAATAAGCAAGAAATGAGTTTGTCCCTTATCTCATTCAATCATAATAATTCTGAAGTGCACTTTTCAAATTTTAGTCATTCTCATTTTTAAGATCACTGGATGTTTTTACTGTGATTATCCGCCTACTCAAACTGACCTTGATAGAACCAAAAAATTAAAAAGAGCTCAATTTTGTATCAAAAATGTAAATATCATCATTTTATTCATTTTGAAATAGAAGTAAACACTTGAAATACTGGATCCAGAATTTGCTGAATATTGGCAAATAAAACTCTTGAGGCTGATATCATTCTTAAATGTACAATATAGGACATGTGTTATAGACAGGGGTGTTGGAAGGAACTTGGGGCAAGGGGGCAGAAATTAAAGTGAGGGCATTTTTTTATTTTTTATTGAGGGTTACTTTTCTTTTTCAGAGAGAGAGACACTTTTTCAATTTTTTTGATGTAGTGAGGGGGCACATGACCCTGGCCCCTGGTTGATGCCCCCTGGCCCCTGGTATCTGTCCCCTGGCTCTGATTCCACATAGGATTTCAGTATCGGCAGAATTTAGAGAAAACTTCCCCCACCCCCACTTGTTTCCAATGTATACATATTTGTACGGTGATATTTGGTATATTAGCATGATTTTGTGATATTCCTCCCCACACACACTTTTGGCTTACCCCAAACACGTTTGATTTTCCCCCCACTTTTGGTTGGCAAATCCCACCTATAGGTTTGAGATTGATGAGCCAGGACCAATGTTGGTTCTTGCCCATTGGGTGAATAGGTAAAAGGCCTACTTTTGAAAATTACTTAGAAAGTTATTGGGGGGACATGCCCCTCCCACCACAGTCCTTGGTGTTGGGGACTCTGGTAAACGACAGGCTTTAATTGTGTCAAATAAATAATATGTATGTTACAACTCATATATACTACATGTATGTAGGATTTGTGAGTGAGTGGATTCTATTTCTTTTCAAGCCTCAAGAATGACCTATATTAATTTTATATAGCTTTCAAAAGGGCACCCCTGCCCCAGTCTGCCCTCAACTTTCAAAACGCCATCTCCTGCCCCCATACACCACAACTTTCAAAAAACACCTCCTGCCCAGTCTGCCCTCAACTTTCAAAATGCCACCACCTGCCCCCATACACCACAACTTTCAAAAGAGCACCTCCTGCCCCCTTCGCCCCCCCCCCCTTTCAGTGGCCCCCTTGCCCGTGGTTCCAACATCGCTGGTTAAAAGGCCCCCTCCTGCCCCCATATAACACACCTTTCAAGGGAACTTCCTGCCCCCTTCCAGTAGGCCCCTTTCCCCATGACATCGTTGTTTATACTGTAGAAACAGCATAGTCTAAATTGCATTTAAAATCAATGATAAACCATGAAAGTAGCAACACGTCATCACAATACATACAGTATTTCAACCTTCACAAATCATTGTGTTCCTTAATCAAATTTCAAGGTTTGACTTTGTAATATGATAAGCAAGAAATAAGTTTGTTCCTTATTTCAATTAAATTTCTGAAGTGTGTATTCCAAATTTCAATTATCCTCCTCCCTGTTTTAAGAGCTTCTCACCACTTTTTCCACAAATGATCGCTTGATGTTTGCTTGGTTTGGTTCGACAGTCAAATGTGCCAAGAGGGAGGGTGTTAAAAAATATGGTGCTTGAGTTAGGACAGAGAGGAAAGAGAAATGGAGTAAAGGGAAGGAGGGAGAGAAGGTGGATAAGGGAAGGAAATTAAGGTAATAAAGGGAAGGTAAGGAAGATTAGGCAGAGAAGGGAAGGAAAGGGAGGTTTAGATCAAGTGGAATAAATTGCTGTTGTGGACAAAGATGATGAAGTTGGAGGTTTGCACTGTAATTTTTACTGTAATGTTTTCACTGTAACTATCAGCCAACTCAAACTGACCTTGGTTAAAAAAAAAGTCAATTTTGTATCAAAAAAGAGTAAATATCATTTTCTTCATTTTGAAATGGAAGTAAACACTTGAAATATTGGAAGATATATGGGATATATACATCTTGAAGGTATATGGATAATGGATATGATAACATAATGCAACATTCAGACACGTGAGTGATGATTTATAAAAGTAGTTTAACTTGATCAATTTGTTTTTATTAAAGTAGCTAAATATTGTCAATTATGCAGAAAATAGGTGAAATTAGCTTAGAAAATAGCTGAAATCAGCTAAATACCTGAGGTCTCACAGGCTGAAATTGATCAATTCTTTATCAAATTAGCTATTGTCAATTATGCAGAAAATAAGTGAAATTAGCTTGGAAAATAGCTGAAATTAGCTAAATAGCTGAAGACTCACAGGCTGAAATTGATCAGTGTTCTCATTAAATTAGCTAAATATTGTCAATTATGCAGAAAATAGGTGAAATTGGCTTGGAAAATAGCTGAAATCAGCTAAATAGTTTAAGTCTGACATGCAGAAATTGATCAATGTTTTCATCAAATTAGCTAAATATTGTCAATTATGCAGAAAATAGGTGAAATTGGCTTGAAAAATAGCTGAAATCAGCTAAATAGTTTAAGTCTGACATGCTGAAATTGATCAATGTTTTCATCAAATTAGCTAAATATTGTCAATTATGCAGAAAATAGCTAAAATCAGCTCGATAGCCTAAGTCTTACATGCCTGATCATTAGTCAAATTGCTTTAAAATCTATGATAAACCATAAAGTAGCAAAGCATTTCATTGGTTAATGATGACTGCTTTACAGCGTTTTAAAATCTCAGGCATCAATATGAAGATGTTGAAGCCAATTAGATTTGTGACATAATACAGTACAACGACCATGGTATTTTCTTTCATAAATCCTGTTTTTAAAATGGGTTTTTCAAGTGGGGCAGCAAATTCTGCAAAAAAAAATTGAGAGTTTACGATACACCCACCCACCACACTCACATTCTAGAAAGAAAATGACTTTCTGATCATCTGATCATTTTCAATGACCGAGATTTGTAAGGAGAGAAATTTAAAGGAGCACTAGACCCAAAAGTGAGGGTGTATTCACTATAAACAGAGTAACAGCAGTTATTTGCCTTACAGCAGTGATCTTAGTGTTCAAAAGTCATAGCAGTTACTTTTTTTTTTTTTTCATTTTCATTTGTTCTGAAAAAAATCACTGCTGTTATTAACCAGCTATCGGTAGAGGTAATGTATTTGTTCTTGAGATGACAGCCAGACCCTTACAGAAATATTTTCTTGCAGCAAGCTTGTACATGCTTGCGACAAGCTAACATTTTTCAGATTGCACAAGCATGCTGCAAGCTTGCAGCAAGCATGCTGCAAGCTATTTGGAACAAATTAGCTTGCGCAAGCTAGCAAAAACTATCTGCAAGCTTGCACAAGATAGCAACTGTTTGCAAGCTTGTGCAAGCTAACAAATATTTCATGCTCGCTTGCGCCAGCTAATGTTAGCTTGCACATGCTAGCAAGCTAGTATTTGTTCCAAATACTAGCTTGCAGCTGCAGCAAGCTTGCAGCATGCTTGCACAAGCTTGCAGCATGCTTGCACAAGCTAAAAATGTGAGCTTGTCGCATGCGTGCTGCAAGCTATAATTTCTGAAAGGGGATAAACAACATTGCTTGGGTGACAGATGCAGTAATTTACTGCTCAATTGGGTACCATGCAAGGTCAGACTAATTATATGCTTGTTGGTATTTCAAATAGCCAATGCAGGTTGTTTTGTTTTTCTTAGTTTAAAGTTAAATCCATTAAAAGCAGATCTAGCTCATCTATATTTTTTGGGTGATGTAACTTTAACTTTAACCATGGAGGTATATGAAATTTTCTATTGTTGTAGGTGTCTTTTGTTAAATCAGCAGTCCGGTTCTCTTATTTTAAAACAAACTTTTTTTCTGTTTAAAGTTTTATTAATGATCTTTTAATGATCTTAATGATTTCTTTTTTTAATTTTTGTATGTTATTTTATCCCAATAGTCACCCCGCAAGTTATAGTCTCTATGCTTAAACAAATGATGATATGTGTTAACTTGTGGATTAGTACACTGAACTTAATTTCCCAAAACATATATGCAATTTTGTGCCCTACATATTATTATTCATTTTGTGGAAAATGGGCACTAATTATCATATCTATGGATTTCAATTTTTGCCTAAAAAAAAAAAAAATGCTTCTTTTGACATCTTTCAATTTTTATATTTTTCTTGTCCTACATTTTTTTCTTTCTTTTTGGTTTCACCTTTACCCGAGTTTTGGGTAGAAGTGTTCTTTATTATACTTACATCCTGTACACATAGCTACATAACATGCATAGGCAGCAATACTGGGCTGCTTGGGGATAGGGAGGGGGGGGGGAGAAATTGCCACCTACAGTAAATATAAGCCAATGTAATAATGCAGATGTCCCACTCACATTCCAAAAATTCATTTTACTGCATCCGGAATTCCTTTGACATTGGTTGGTCATCCATTTCCATTCAATCTTGCATTTGTTGACAGTTTGCATTTGTTTGCTACAGTATTAGGCCCTACCACACTCCTCCTCCCCCTCTTTTTCTTTCAATTGCTATGCCCCTGATCCTGTACCATTGCTTATTAGCTTGGGGGCCTTTTTTCTCTCTCACAATTTTGCTTAGTAAGAAAGGATTCTGAAGCAAAGATAATTTCTTAGTTCTTGCACAACTTTAACCCCTGGGGAAACCAGAGGGAGAAATCCTACATGGTTCTGATGCTAACTTTAGATCAGAAGCATTTTTGTTGTTATCGTATATCTTCAATGTTGTGTTGTTACACATTTAGTTTATGTATCATACTGGGACATGTAATTTGTGTATATTGTGTTGCTTGTCGATCGTTAGACCTTTTACATAGTAAATGAGAACCGTGTATAGATGGTATTTTTTTCTAAAAGCTAAAACAAAATGTATAAAATCAACCGATAGTTTTTAACCTGAACATCTCGGACCAAAATAATTATTCAGAAATATGATAATGCATTTGCGAATAAAAATGTGGAGAATGAATACAGACTCTTTGTGTGCGTGTGTTACTGCAGTGGAGAAAATTAGCTTATTCTAAATTTCCATGCATGTTTCTTTAGCCCTACTACAAGACAGCTACAGGGCTTGCTAGATTATTCCAGCAAAATAAGTAAAAAATATCATACTTTGCCTGGTGGAATAATGTGAGAAATGTCAGTCAAAATAAAAGGGAGCTCTGGTGAAAATGCATTTATAAAACAAACACACAGAAATTATGTCCCATGACCACACTGACCATGAAAGCTTACTTACTTGGAGAGAGGTAAGTAAACAAACATAATTTGCAAACTGTTTTTATAGCCTTTGGCGCTGGGCAATGATTTGCAATGAGCGCAACTTTTTTTCACTGCTATTACTTTAGAAGTCAAACTTAAAAGCACATTAGTTTCACTTCTGTGAATTTTGCATGTTTCAAGAACAGAGTGGATTTTGCATTTTTAACAGATTTTTGCTGGTGACTTTTTTTAACTGCAGTGCAAATAACGGATTTTTGCATGTTACTCTGTTCAAAGTGATTGTAAGGGAATTCCCCAAAATATCAAATGCTTATCTGGCGCGCAACGGAACAGCTATTTTTGGTTAAGTATGAATATTCAAGTGACCTTTGACCTGACGTCGGTTGTGGGCTATGGAAACATAAAGTTTATCAATCTTTTGTGGGTAGTACATATCAGTGAAATTTGAAAAACGAGTGCCTAACTTTTTTGGTCTAGTGCTACTTTAAAGAATTACATAAAGATTCCAATCTGTCTACGCAGTTGTGCATTAGAAATTACACAGCTTCTATTTTCAAAATGGATTTCTATTTTCAAAATGGATTTCTATTTTTAAAATGGATTTCTATTGTCAAAATGGACTTAAATAAAGCTTTCAGATTACCACAATACTTCTTTTTTGGCACTTAATCAACTATATACCAAAATAGCAAACAAACATTTTGTTAGCTGTTCTGGTACAAAGTTTTACCCCAAAGAGTACAATGGTAATGTAAAGGCTTTATTCCAGTCCATTTTGACAATAGAAATCCATTTTGAAAATAGAAGCTGTTATTAGCACAAATGAAAAGTTGATCAAACATTTCATATACTGTAAGCTATAGCTCAAAAACTGAAAATTTACCGATTTTTGAGTGAAGTTTGGTTGCGATTAATTGCTAAACGCTCACAATTTTTTGCGATTAAACATTAGTAAATTAATTACAAATCAACAGCACTTTGATATGCAATAAAATATCATTTGAATGAAATATTACATACGTGGGAAAATGGTTAAAAATCTTTGTAAAAGAATTTACAGCATGTTTAAAAATATAGGTGAAAAGAAACAATTTTTTTCAAAAGTGTTATTTTCAAAATGCAAGTTCTGATTTGTTCTTTTAGCAAATATAGAAACTGCTGTTTCTGTAGACCTTTAACCAGTAAATATATCAACATGAACATACTGCAATGCTCAGGGATTTCTTCGTGCCAACATTACCATGCAAAATCTTAAAATTTAATCTTTGGGTGTGCTTTGCAGGGAGCTTAACAATTACGACCTTGTAACCGTTCAGCCCCGTGATCCACCTCTATCCTGGAAACAACTTTTTATGTTCTTTTTGATATGGATATGAACTTACGGAGTATGGCAAAACTTTGATCAGCCATAACTTTAGAAATTAAAGTGTCAGGGGTCAAATTTCCACTGTTCCGCTGTTCTGAGAACAGTGCTTTTTATGCAGGAACAGTGAATTTTCAAACGTCACTGTTCCAGTGAAACAGTGTTTTTTTGTTTTTTTTCAATAGCATGTGGTATCAATAATCAACTACTTGATTTCTGCTCAAAACAAAAAAGCATGTTGTCAAACAACATTATCATTAAAATAATTTCTTCCAGAAAAAAAAAGCTTTTCACACCTTACCTGGAATTGTCAGCACAATTAATCATGAATACACACATGCAAGGCTGCTTGCATGTGTACGACTGACTGTACACAATTGGATACTATATTATGTAAATACTAACATATTTGCATATATTAACCAATAAAGTAGCTATAAATTAAGCCCATTTTGAAGAAAGAAATTTGTTCTTTTATTAGGAAAAACAACTTGGCACAGTGAAATCTGATACGGAATAGTGTTATTTGAGAAATTACAGTTCCGTGAAACAGTGGTGAAAATTTTAAATTTAGACCTACGGAGTGCTATATTCAGATGTGTTTAAGGAATATCCCCATGGAGTTTCATTTTGATGTATCTGATAGAGAAAAATTTAAAAACAGATTGGTAAAAAAACATTTTTATTCCTAGAAGAAGTTATTGAACTTTAAATATTTTTCTTGCCCACATATCAATGACTTTAGTACTGAGTCTAAGTCATCATTATGATGTCATCACAGCACTTCCTGTGCTAATCTTTATGTATTTCTTTAAAAATTATTCACCATTTTTTCATAATTCAAATATGACTTACAAGAACAGATTGGAAAACATTGTACATTTTATTTTACACTATTCTTAATAATTTTTGAAGAAAAATATGTTCCCAATCATCACGCAACGGCTCCATGAGCCTTATGGCTCGGTTGGATTTACATGTAGCTTAGCTTAGCTCTATATTCAACATTAAAAGAACTGATCTGCTCAGATTTTAAAACCTGTTTTAAAGTATAATGGACTGAGGTAGAGGCAACATTTGCTAAATTGATTTAAAATCAACAAAAAAAACACGAAGAAAGCCAAAAATGTCATCAATTTTTGTGTGACCATTTTACAGCTTTGAAAAAGAGAAGATAATTCTAATGAAGAGGATTTGATCTCTACCATACCCTAAGCAACCTCAAGCTGGAGAAGGCATTTTGAACATTTTCAAGGTCTGAAATTACATGTAAAGGAAGAAATATAAAGAAAAACAAAAGCATTTTGAGGTGTTTTTCTGTTCAATCATAGATCACATTTGTGAAATATATTAAAAAATGATCAAATTTGGATTACTCATCAAACTCAGCCTTAAATGCTCTTTTTGGTACGTGGTTGAATAGAAAACTTTTTGTACCTGTCCAAAAAATGAAAAAAAAAGGGAAATTGCTAAGTAAAAGTCATCAGCCCTGATTACAAAATTAATACATGTTACAAACATGGGAGCTTAGGAGAGAGCTTTGGAGTGAAAAGTACTATATCAAAAAGTTGGAAATTTTGCCTAAAGTTTGGCAATAGTTTGGCATATTTCAAAGGGGGAGAGGGGGAAAATGCCACCACTGGTGGATTCAAGGCCATTTTCTGATGGCCTTTTAGTGTCCATATCAGACTAAATTATTGTAAATTTGATACTGAATTTGTCTATTTTGGATCACAAATGTGTAATTCTTTGATCAAAAATACTTTAACTATTGGACCAAAAATCTTTTAAATTTTCAGTCAACATGCACTTTTTTAGAACTGTGTGAAAGATGATATAAATTCGCCACGGCAAATCTTTCTGTATATCAGTATCAAATCAAAATTTGAAATCACTGATATGGATTTGATTAAGAATCAGCATGGGCATAAATCCTGGGGTTGGGGGTGTATATCCTCCACTTTTTGACAAGGGGGGATGATCCATACTATCATTCCCCCCCCTCACTTTTTGGGCCAATGGTACTTTAAGATTAAGTGATGAATCATGTTGGCTGGATGGTATTCAAACCATATATGGAAACAGGCTTGAAACAGTAAGATCCACCCCCCCCCCCCCACACCCATGGAATTATGTCTGTGTATCCCACGTCCACAAATTCAGACTTGGAATTGTTGATGTTATAGACATCATGGAATTGGCAAAAACTTTTGTATCCCAAACGGAAATTCGACAGAACATTTTTGGAAATTCTAATCTGCTAATTGTTCTATTTAACAAATGGATTTTATCAGAAGCGATTTATTACTCTTTTACCTACTGTAGTTACTGAGCCATGTTTTTAAATGTTTTGCTGCCTAAAGCGTATCAACTAATTTTCTAAAATTTTTAGAATTTGAACATTTAGTTTGCTTACATGTATGCTTGAAAAATTACTCTGACATAGAAAAAGAAATCATAAAATAGCAAACAAGATTAATCAAAAGAAGGTACTTAGATATTTCCCTACCTTCTCATTTTCACTGATATCTTGCGTCGCTGCTGCGGGGGCCGGAGCGACTGAAATCTGATGCACAGGCATAATAACATTCACAGTAATCCTTTACTCTTCCAATGCTCTTAAGTTCTTGTAAACACACAACACAACAGTAATGTTACATCCATATTGCTTCAGCACTGAATTCAATGTTACATGTTAAAAAGAACAATTTCGCTTTTGTTGATTAGGTCGAGTCATTAATACGGCTTCTCAGGTCACATTTCCACCTGCAGAAGGAATCAAAAACAAACATAACGTCAGCCATAGGAAGAACAGTAGAAATATAAAACAGAAGAAATGAAATGCCGTCAAAAATGAATTATGTAGTTTTGTTATTTCTACAACATAAAAACATGATTGTTCATTACATGCTAATATTCAAGCAAACAAACAATTTAAATCTCCATATGCCATTTCTTGATCACAAAATTTCATTAACAAAACAAAATTGTAATCAACTCTAAAATCTGTCATATGTGCTTAACGATAACTAACTCCCAGTGCACATATCAGATATGCTGCTCATCCAAAATCAAATTGTTTGTGTTGTACCCACACACACAGCTGTACATGCGCTTCCACCTCTTTCATACGGACTATTCAAATCGCAGCCGCATTCTCTGTCAAAAGAACAATTTACAATGAACACTAATTACAATTTCGTCGACAAACAATTTGCTTAAATCGTTCGAGAAAAAAAAAAAATATTATTAGAGATAGAATGGAATAAAATGAAGTACCGTATAGCACAGATAAAAGAGTACGACTTTCTACAGGTTTTTTTTTTTTTTTCTGTTAAAGGTGTAAGGATACAGAGAAGAAGTTATAAGAAACTAATACAAAGTATCAACCAAAATGTTTTAAAGGATTAGTTCAGGGGTGAAGCATGTAAGACTTCAAAAGAAACAAAATGGTGAAAAAGCATTCCGTTAAGGAAATATTTTAGTTTAAAGTTTGGTATCATTTGTGTAGAAACGACTGAAATAAAAGACTAGTTGTGACATCACAGCCTCAAGATTCCTCAAAAGCCTTTATGTATTCTATCATATTTCTTCCTGCGATTTTGTGGCTCAAAAACCATTGAATATATCAGAAAAGTTGTAAAACAGAATCTTGCATGGGTAATTATAATTTACCACCTAAAGAAAGTTTGAGGAAAAATAATTCAAATGTTAAAAAAGTTCAATAAATTGTCTTTAAAAAAATTAACAATTGTTAAAATGTGTGGATAATAGCAACCTTCCAGAGTAGACTAACTACACGTCATTTCTACACAGATAAGACAGCCCTAACAGAAATTTCCACTTACAGCACGCTTACGACAAGCTAACAATTTTTAGCTTGCACAAGCATGCTGCAAGCAAGCTTGCAGGCAAGTATTTGGAACAAATACTAGCTTGCTAGCTTGCACAAGCTAACATTAGCTAGCATAAAATATTTGTTAGCTTGCGCAAACTTGCAAAGTTTTGCTAGCTTGTGCAAGCTTGCAGATAGTTTTTGCTAGCTTGTGCAAGCTAATTTGTTCCAAATACTAGCTTGCAGCATGCTTGCAGCAAGCTTGCAGCATGCTTGCTGCAAGCTTGCACCATGCTTGCACGAGCTAAAAATTGTTAGCTTGTTGCAAGCATGTCCTTAAAAATTGTTTGTTTGTTGCAAACGTGTCGCTAAAAACTGTTAGCTTGTCGCAAGCTTGTCACCTGCAAGCGCGTTGCAAGCATGCCATCAAACACGCCGCAAACGCGCCACAAGTGTGCTGCAAGCTAGTAATTCTGTAAGGGAGAGTTTTAAACTTGAATATATCCTTAACAGAAGAAGTTTTTTTGAATGCTTTCTTCATTATTCTCTTCTTTTAAAGTCCTCTTATCATATAAGATAACCTTGCTTGATCCCCTGAACTAATCCTTTAAAGGTGCACTCTGCCAAAAACTGAGTGTTCTTCATAGAAATTTTAATGAAAAGCAGGGTGATAATTCTCCTTCACAAAGTGGGGAAACATCAATATCCTTATTTTCCTACACAATGTGGGGACAACACTTTTTAAATCTGTGAATTTTTTACTCCCACCTAAAAGTGGTGGAGGGAAGGAGACACTATTTTTCAAAACCATGTATTTTTTCACTCCAACCAGAGTGTGATGGGGGAAGGGGAAGCCCCCTGTCCCTGTGGGAATTACAGCCCATCTTGAGCCATTAGTACCAGAGAGATTTCTATAATAACTAAAATCAGAAAAGCTTTGGTGTGAAAGGAACATACTACAGGTACATGTCATAGACTGATCAAGACAGGGTAGAGGGGGTGGGGGACCAAAGAAAAAGTGTCATTTTCGTTACGATTTTAGAACAAAATGATGTTATTACTAAATTTTGTTGTGAAAAATAGTTCTTTTCATTCTTATTTCATTTAATTCTTCTTCTCCTGTTTTTAGTAACCCTATTGAAGTCAATCCAGTGACATTTACTACAGTATACTGTACATGTCCATAACCCTTCACCAATTCTACCATTTTTCTACCCAAAAAAAATATTTCCATTTTTTGTTAAAATTGATATTTTTCACCCGAAATACTTTTTACATTAAATTTCTACACACATATGAACGATAGATTTTGCCTCAGTTCACCTACACAGACTAATCCATTAGTGACAATTCAGACAGAATTACATTTTAAAGAAAGAGGCTCTTAAACATGCTTCAACAGCTAAGGCAAATATATTCTGCCATCCAATCTTAAAATAACTTGACAAGAAATAGATGCACTTAAAACAGGGACTAATTACACTGCAGTTTCTCAAGTGATGTAAATTATCAATTGAAATGTAATGCATACCTCTACATATTCTCACTGACCATTCAAACTTCTTGAGGACAGCTAATCTTGAACAAAACTGTTGAAACATTTCAGCTTTTTCAGAACTACATATGTTATAGTGTTATGTTTCTTTAATATTTTTTTCCGAGAATTGTAACCCCCTACCGCCTCCCCCTTTTTCAATGTTGAATTTAATTATTTCTTCACGTGATTTCCAGGAAAAACATTAATGGAGAGGAAGACAATCAATTGAAGGTATATGAAGAATTGTATGTATTTTGATCAAAATTATCCGTATATTATGATGGTGAACATCGCCAACCTTTGTAAAAAAAGAATAGAAATTGTATGCAAGTAGATCATGATTATACTTATACACTAGTACATAAAAATCCCAAGTTGATGGTTGTGTAAATCAAATATGTTGAGAATACGGTTCTCCTTAATGAGGGGTGTAATGTGTTCATGGTATGTTACATTGTTGATAAATCTTACAGCATGCTTCTGAAGAATGAATAGACGATTAACAATAGATGGATAGGTATTAGCCCAGACAATAGACTGATATAACAATAACTTAAGTTATGGTAAAATTATAGTATTATATAATGAGAGAGGAATTTGATTAGAAAGAACACCTTTAAATTTATATGAACTACCAATGTTTTTGGAAACAGTATTGTATTGTATAAGTGGCCCCAAATATTGGAATCTTTAGATGTGTGTTTATGTACCCAGCAATCCTTGAACTCCTTTTAAATCAGCTTTTAAAGATATCTGTTAAATAATCATTGACCACTTGATACCATCTCTTTCATTGGCATGGTGGTGTGGGTGGGATTATGTAATTAAGTGTTATTTTCTTGCTTTCTTTTTCTTCTATTGGGTGGCCTGGAATCAAATAACCACCGCTTCTTCCAGGTCTTCTCCTCATAATATTTGTTATCATGTAAATAATTGTACATAAAATTAATCATGCGTATTCATTTAATGATATATGCTGCTCAATATATAATCATATACCTCTTTGTATTATGTTTTTTCATGTACATTATAATATTTGTCACATGCTATGTTGCAGAAATGAATAAATAAATAAAAAATATAGATCATTTTTTTACTACATGTTCATAACCCTTCCCCATTTCTACCATTTTCTCTACACAAAAAATATAGATCATTTTTTTGTTAAAATTGAAATTTTTCGCCCGAAATACTTTTACATTAAATGTTTACACGCATATGAACAATAGATTTTGCCTCAGTTCACAGACTAATCCGTTAGTGACAATTCAGACAGTTTAACATTTTGAACAAAGAGGCTCTTAAACAAAGAGGCTCTTAAACAAAGAGGCTCTTAAACATGCTTCATCAGCTAAAGTGGTCCTGCCATGCCTTCAAAAAAATTGAGATTTAATCTGATATAGGTTTTTCATATCCCTAAAATTCAATAATCCATCAAGAAATCCTGGTTCTAAGTCCATTTTCATAATGAAAACGGACTTAGAAATTGATCATTTATTGCATGCTTTGAAAAAAAGTTGAAAGAGATTTGTGACGTCATAACAGTTGGCTATGTCATTTCAGGGACTGCTGATCATAAGCAATGCATCACGCGCTGTTCAGATAACCATTTTCAAGTTCAAGCTATGAAAAAATAGCATCTGAATTCTCAAATAAAGTTTTTGAATTTGGGCTGTTTAATCAACAGGCCTGCGAAACTAATCAAATTGAATAGGAAATTAATTCAATGTTCAAGTCAACTCCTATGTGTTTTCCACTTTTTCAATTAACGTTTTTGAAGAAATTGTGAAAATGCGGTTAGTTTATTTCAAAAGTTTTGATTTGCTAAAAGGGATGGGTTGGCATATGGACACAATAATTACAATTCAGTTCTAATTTATTGATTTTTCTTCCTTCAATCATATTCCACACTATAAATAAAATAAATCATACAAATTTTCAACTGATTAAGTAGCACAGTCAGCTACAGCTTCATCTTTTGAGTAAGAGGTTATGAGTTCAAATCTCACTGAGTCTTATTCTTAATTTTTTTCTTCCTCTGTTTCTCTCATTTGAGTTTTTATTACTCACAAAACAGTCAAATTTTCATGTCAGACTCGATGTGGTCAAGCTACTGTTTAAATCGAACAGAACAGGGGTAACAATCTGGCGTGAGCTGAATATGACACTGTACCCAGCAAGCCCCGAAACTCAGTTTATGTCAAGTGCACAAAACACGTCCAGAATCGTCTCATTTGGTTGCCCTTGATAAACGACTTTTAGTTTGAGAATTTATATTACTGCATCCTCCAACTACACAAAGCTGCAGCATTTTGTTAAATATTTGCTTGGAAAATGTAATATTTTAGAAGAACAAACAGAGATACTATCCATACTAGTTGTAAAATTTCAATGGCGGCCACACGTTATACGTGGCATCAGTGCATTGTTTACATACAGTCGTTCCCAAAAAGGACGTCATTGCGTACTGAGCCTCATTCTGGGTTTTTGCGTCAAGGTGACGAAAAATGCATTTTTCTGTTATGATTTTCTCGCACCCGATGGGGTTTTGTGCAGAAAAATTAAATATTTTTGCCAAATTAATTAATCCAAATAACATATTTAACTCAAGATCCGACCTCGTAGCAGGACCACTTAGAAGGCAAATATATTCTGCCATCCAATCTTAAAATAACTTGACAAGAAATAGATGCACTTAAAACAGGGACTTGTCATACTGTACAATGTAGTTTCTTTAGTGATGTAAATTATCAATTAAAATGTAATGTATACCTCTAAATGTTCTCATTGACCATTCAAACTGCTTGAGATCAGATCAAATCCTCCTAATTCTCTGATCATGGTCCCTCTGGTAATCTTGCTGATTGCAGAAAAACAAGTCATAGGTTCTCACTTAAGTGCAAGCTTGGAATCAGACCCACTGCACGTGATCTGATTGCCATAGCTTTTTTTTTAACATACTCACTGGGGGCGGGAACAACATTTTTCAAAACTATGTATTTTTTACTCCCACCAGAAAGTGGTGGGGGGAACGGGACACTATTTTTTCAAAACTATGTATTTTTTTTACTCCCACCAGAAAGTGGTGATGGAAGGGGAAGCCCAGTGTCCCTGTGGGAATTACAGCCCATTTCGCACCATTAGTACCAGAGAGATTTCTACAGTAACTAAAATCTGAACAAAAGCTGGTGTGAAAGGAACATGCCATGGGTACATGTCATAGACAGATCAAGACAGGTAAGGGCTGGGGGGAGCAAAGAAAAAGTGCCATTTTCAGCACATTTTTAGAGCAAAATGATGTTTTGTTGTGAAAAATAGTTCCTTTGACTCTTATGACCATTCTACTAAATTGACTCTTGTGACTATTCTACTAAATACCATGGTGTAATAATTGATGACAATTTAAGCTGGAAACCCCATGTTCAGAAAGTAGCCAATACTGTTTTCAAAAACATTGGTATTTTACATATTAAAATTTAAAGGCCTTTTTTTCTTCAAATAAAATTCTCCTCTCATTATTTAATACTCTAATTTCACTGTACTTAAGTTCTTGTTCTATTGTCTGGGCTAATACCTATCAATCTATTGTTAATCATAATCCATAAATTTATAATAAATCTATTGTTAATTCTCTCTTCATTCTTCAGAAGCGTGCTGTAAGATTTATCAACAATGTAACATACCGTGAACACACTGCATCCCTTTTTAAGGAGAACTGTATTCTCAACATATTTGATTTACACAACCATCAATTTGGTATTTTCATGTATAAGTATAATCATGATCTACTGGCATCCAATTTCTATTCTTCTTTTACAAAGGTTGGCGATGTTCATCATCATAATATACGTAACAAGGATACAGTATATCCTTCCTCAATTCTACCATTTTTTCTACACAAAAAAATAAAAATCTTTTTTTATTAAAATTGATACTTTTACTTGAAATACTTTTTTACATTAAATTTCTACACACATATGAACAATAGATTTTGCCTCAGTTCACCTACACAGACTAATCCATTAATGACATTTCAGACAGTTTAACATTTTAAACAAAGAGACTCTTAAACAAAGAGGCTCTTTAACATGCTTCAACAGCTAAAGTGGTCCTGCCATGCCTTCTAATAAAAATTGAGATTTAACCTGATCTAGGTTTTTTATATCCATAAATTCAATAATCCATCAAGAAATCCTGGTTTTAAGTCCATTTTCATGATGAAAAAGGACTTTGAAATTGGTCATTTATTGCTTGCTCCAAAAAAAAGTTTAAAGGGATTTGTGACGTCATAACAATTTGCTACGTCATTTTAGGGACTGCTGATCGTAAGCAATGCATCACCCGCATACTAACCACATACAAATAGCGTCTGATTTTGAAAGTTTTTCGGGCTGTTTAGATCTTAATTTGTGATTTTCAAGTTCAAGCTACTGTATAATAAAATAATTTGGAAATAAATGAATAACATTCTCCTAATGTGGTTCCATTTGAATTTGAACTCTTGCAGATGAGAAAGAAGGATCAGGCTTACAACCCTTACATGGTCCTACAGTACAAAGCCTGCGTAGTCGGCATGAAATTCTTACTGTTTCGAAGTAATATTTTGTGCAACATAACCAAATTGAAGTGTTTGCAACAACATCTACCTTTGGCTTTTACGTATAATGGAAATTTTAAGTTTTATTTATCAATTTTCAAGTCTCTGTCGCTTGACGTCTAGTCAACAGGCCTACGTGAACTGAATAGTTCATTCACGCAACTCCGCTTGCTTTTTTGCATTTGAAGAAATTTTTGAAGAAATTGTGAAAATTTTGTTAGTTTTTTTTTAAAGTTTTGATATGCCAAAAGGGACGGTTTGGCATATGGACACAATATTACAATTCCGTTTTAATCTATCAATTTTTTTCCTTTAATTATATTCCACACTATATATAAAATTAATCATACACATTTTCAAATTGATTAAGTAGCACAGTCAACTACGGCTTCATCTTTTGAGCAAGAGGTTATGAGTTCGAATCTCACCGGGTCTTATTCTTATTTTTTTTCCTCTGTTTCTCTCATTTGAATTTTTATTACTTGCAAAACAGTAAAATTTTCATGTCACAGATGATGCGGTCAAGCTTCTGTTTAAATCGAACAAACAGGGGTAAGAATCTGGCGTGAGCTGAATATGACACTGTACCCGGTAAGCCCTGAAACTCAATTCATGTCAAGTGCACAAAACACGTCCAGAATCGTCTCGTTTTTTTACCCTGCATAAAAACTTTTAGTTTGAGAATTTAAATTACTGCATCCTTCAACTACACAACGCTGCAGCATTTTGTGATTAATATTTGCTTGGAAAATGTAATATCTTAGAAGAACAAACAGAGATACTCTTCATACTAGTTGTGAAATTTCAAAATCTCCAGATCATGATAATCTTGCTGAGTGATTGCAGAAAGACAATGTCATCAGGTTCTCACTTAAGTGCAAGCTTGGAATCAAACCAACTGCACATGACCTGATTGCCATAGCTTTTTTAACATACTCGCTGGGGGAGGGGGCACAATCCCCCATTCCTTTTAATTGCTCCCCAGTGGTGAGCTTTTTGGCCTTAGGAATATATCCCTATGAAATTAATATAATGCATATAATAGATAAAGGGGAGGGGAAATTATAGGACAATGTAGCCAGAGCGTAGGAACAGTGGGGAAAGGGGAAAACTGCACCTGAAAAGATTTTGCATTCCCATTAATAATACAATTGTAAACATGAAGCAAAATTATTAAAAAATTTGAGAAAACTTTGAAAATATTAGACAAATTTTTTGAAATTTCCCAAAAATGACGGAAAATTTGAAAAAAAATGTCCCAAAAATCGAACAAACTTACCCGAAAAGGAAGGAGAATTTCCCAAAAATTGAAGAGAATGTCCCGAAAATTGAAGACAATTGCCTAAAAAACTTCCCAAACTTGAAGGAAATTGAAGAAAATTCTGGAAAATTGCCTAAAAAATTTACTTTTACAAGCTTATTTCCCAATTTGTATACTATACTGGTATATTCCACTACTTACATTTCACTTATAGAATTTCACCAGTGGGGGGAGGGGGGAGTTTCCCCCTGACCCCCACTGAATACACAACCATAGAGAAATATATCCTTTCTAAATGTTGTCCCTTCCACCCCCTCCCCCACCCTCCACCTTTACTACTGATTTCTTTAAAAAAAAGGTTATGCTGATTGCAGGGCATAGGCCCGCGGCATGGATGAACTGGAAGTCAAAAGGTGATTCATTAAAAAATCCCTGAAATTTAGCACGGCAGGCTAATTGTTCCTGAGAAATAAAAAACTTATAACTGGATATTTCGTAACTATAATGTTTTTGAGAATCTCATCCTTATATCTGATCGCCTGCTTTGGATCTCAAGCCTCCCCCTCATCTATAGATCAATATCAAGTGACTTGTGTTCTCACAGTACAAAATCGGCAGATCCGATCGCTTGCAGTGGGTCAGATAGCTTTTAAGGTACCTCTAATGGTACGAGACACAAAACTAGTTTAGTTGCCAGAAGTTTTGAAGATCGTGATCGTGACAGTGTTAGAAAAGACTTACGATAAAGAATCCTGACGGCTTCTGCTTGCACCCATTACTCAGAAAGGTTGGAAACCAAAGTCAATGTATATTAGAACAGCTTTTCTACAATTAAGGGATGAGTTTGTCTGGAAATGTTTATTTCAGAAAGCTAAGGCTGCAGGAAACATTTGTCATCTCCACAAGTGTGTTTACGGTCTCAGTTATGCCTCACTGTATTGGGACAACAAAGTCAAAGAAGTTATGTTAAATTGTGGTGCATGCAGAGCAGTTGATCAGTTTATCCAGCAGTTTTCTACAGGTTTTCCGAAAAAGGTCAACTTCAGGGATTTCTGGCCTCTCATGTTGATGATTTTATCTGGGCAGGTAACCAAGAGTTTGAAGACATTGTCATAAATCATGTGAGAAAAGTTCTTGCAGTTGGCCAGGAAGAATCTGAATATTTTAAGTATTCCCTTACAGAAATTCTAGCTTGCAGTATGCTTGTGACAAGCTAACAGTTTTTAGCTTGCACAAGAATGCTGCAAGCATGCTGCTAGCTTGTGCAAGCGTGTTCCAAGCTTGGAACAAATACTAGCTTGTGAGCTAGCATAAAATATTTGTTAGCATGCGCAAGCTTGCAAAACGTTTTGCTAGCTTGCGCAAGCTTGCAGATAGTTTTTGATAGCTTGCGTAAGCTAATTTGTTCCAAATTCACACTTGCGTGCGTCACGCTTGCGCCACGCTTTTTGGTAGGTGACAATGGATTTTTCTCACCATTGGCCTGGCAGTCCAAGAAAATCATCAGGATTGTTCGTAGTACTTTAGCAGCTGAAGCTCTAGCCATGTCCGATGCCATTGATACAGCTGTGTATCTTTCCATCCTTTATTCAGAATTGAACAGAATTACCAATTGAATGTAACACTTATAACCATTCTCTACATGTATATGAAACTGTTCATTCCAACAACCATGTTCGCGAAAAGTGCTTAAGGATTGAAATAACAGGTATCAAAGAGATGTTAGCCTCCAAACAGATTGGTGTTTTCAAGTGGAATGGAACCAACATGCAACTAGCGGACTGTCTCGCTAAGCCAGGAGCCTCTTCTATAGCTTGCAGTGGGTCTGATCGCTTGCAGTGGGTCTGATCGCTTGCAGTGGGCCTGATCGCTTGCAGCGGGCCTGATCACTTGCAGCAGGTCTGATCGCTTGCATTGGTCTGATCGCTTGCAGTGGGCCTGATCGCTTGCAGTGGGTCTGATCGCTTGCAGTGGTCTGATCGCTTGCAGTGGTCTGATCGCTTGCAGTGGGTCTGATCGCTTGCAGTGGGTCTGATCGCTTACAGTGGGTCTGATCGCTTGCAGTAGGTCTGATCGCTTGCAGTGGGTCTGATCGCTAGCAGTGGTCTGATCGCTTGCAGCAAGCGGGTTTGATCGCTTGCAGCTGGTCTGATCGCTTGCAGCGGGTCTGATCGCTTGCAGCGGGTCTGATCGCTTGCAGCGGGTCTGATCGCTTGCAGCGGGTCTGATCGCTTGCAGCGGGTCTGATCGCTTGCAGTTGGTCTGATCGCTTGCATTGGGTATGATCGCTTGCAGTTGGTCTGATCGCTTGCAGTGGGTCTGATCGCTTGCAGTGGGTCTGATTGTTTGCAGTTGGTCTGATCGCTTGCATCGGGTCTGATCGCTTGCAGTTGGTCGCTTGCAGTGGGTATGATCGCTCGCAGTGGGTATGATCGCTTGCAGTGGGTCTGATCGCTTGCAGTGGGTCTGATCGCTTGCAGTGGGTCTGATCGCTTGCAGTGGGTCTGATCGCTTGCAGAGGTCTGATCGCTTGCAGTGGTCTGATCGCTTGCAGTGGGTCTGATCGCTTGCAGTGGGCCTGATCGCTTGCAGTGGTCTGACCGCTTGCAGTGGTCTCATCGCTTGCAGTGGGTCTCATCGCTTGCAGTGGGTCTGATCGCTTGCAGTGGTCTGATCGCTTGCAGGGGGTTTGATCGCTTGCAGTGGTCTGATCGCTTGCAGTGGGCCTGATCGCTTGCAGCGGGTCTGATCGCTTGCAGTGGGTCTGATTTCAAACACATACTCAAGTTAGAACAATGCTCCAAGATATTTAATCTGTTTACTGCCTCAAGTGCAGTAACTTTGATACCTACAAGAACACCCTTTAAAAAAAGGCTGTCGTGGCAATCAATTTTTTGCATGGATAGCAGTGGCATGTCTAGGGGGGCTATTGGGAACTTAGCCTCCCTAAAAATATCATAGCCCCAAATTTTGTCAAATTCATAAATATAATTAACTACATCAAATAAATTGCATCAAATGTGTAGAAAATAGAAGATAGCAATTTTTGTAATCGTATCAACTAAGTTATAGTTAAATTTGGACCAAACCTTTGAAACGTTTGCACCAAAACTTCTCCATTTTGGACCAAACATCTATATTTTTCACCAAATTTTAAAATTTTGACTTTGGAATCTACAATTTTGGATCTTAAGGTTTTTATCAAAAATCTATTTTTTGACCAAAACTTTCAAGTTTGGATCACAATCTACAACATAAAACAAAAAAGCTTTGGAATGGGAAGTGAATTTGTTATAATATCAGGGAAATCTGGCAATACAATTATAGAATAGGCCTTTACCTTTTCATCCGTGCATATTAGGAAATTTTGGAGGATAAGTTTTCTTCCTTTTCAAAAGATTTTCTTCATTTTCAGAAAAGTTTCTTCATCTTCAGGAAAATTTCTTCATTTTCAGAACATTTTCTTCAACTTCTGCAAAATTTTCAGAACATTTTTTTCAACTTCTGCAAAATTTTCATGAATTTTAAGTAAATCTTGGTTTAAGTTTGGACCACACTGCATATGGTGAAGTTCTTATAATATGAGGGCAATGCGTGCATGGTCCCCATCACCCAACTATAATTTTCAAATACATACAATTTTGAAATAGGCCTTTACCTTTCAATTAATGATAACAGATTGGCAAGCCCGTAGCCAGCTGGTTCATCCGAGTAAACGAGCCCCATTTTGTTGAAAAAGTGCCATTTTGAAATCTAAAAATATAATAAGCATCCAGAATTTCACGATTTTTTGCCCTTTCAGACAAAAAACGAAACCCCTTTCAACTGTTCAAATTCCTGAACACCCTTTTTTAAGGTTAAGTGCCCTTTTGAAATCTGAAAAAATTACAACAACCCGGAACTTTAAGATCTTTTGCACTTAATGTGAAAACAAAACCCCCCTTTTAAATTCCTGTCTACGGGCCTGATAAGCAAGGATATGGTTGAACTTCCATTTTTTAAGGACAGAATAAAGGCTCAATTGCAAACACATTTTTTCAATTCCATTGCCATTTTACAATGATACAATTTGGGTTTCATAAGTAGGTGTTTTGGCACTACAGCAGTAATTACAATAATTCTACCCCAGATATATTGTTCCTCACGTTAAACTTTAATCCACGGCCACTTAGTTTTCAGTCAGTTAAGTTGGATCAGGGAGTTTCAATCTGGTTCTACGCATCAGTGATTTGTCCAAATAACAACTCCATGAATGCATTAACAAAGAATGTAATGATTTGACACGTTCAAGCACATCTGTCCAGGGTGTTGGCAGTTCTTGTACAGCACAAAATAATAGCCTACTTCCGTAGCATTTACAAAAAGGTTCTTTGCTTCAGCTCACTGACTAGAAATAATCTTTATTCTGCCACATTTTGTTCACCTCTTTCTATAATGGTAGTGCCCAACAAAAATTGTAATTAGGACTTTGAATAGATTTTTTGTAAATTTATAACGTTTTTACTACCTCTCCATTCCTACTTTGTCAAATTAATCACGTAGTAATATTTGTTTATATAAAATATATTAAAATCATTAACTTGATTTATGAACGTTTGTGATATTTTAAGGATTTTAAGCGAGGATATCAATGATGGCAGATTTGAGCGCAATACTAGTTCTGTCGTGCCCTGAGGACCACGACAGAAAATCACAGTAAACATTGCTATCAGGAATCAATCTAGTATTGTTGACAGTTTGTGTCTCACAGAGAGTGCACCCTTTCTTTGACCTGACCTAGGGATCATTGTCATAAGCACCTGTGTGGAAAATGTTTATGTTATTTGACACAATATAATGTGGAAACAAAATAACATAATAAGAATTAAACAAGTCATTTTTAACACAGCATGTATGACCATGGAGCTATTAAGTTAATAGCTCCATGGTATGACCATAGTAACAGCTCCCTGGTATGACCAAAGTAACAGCTTCCTGGTATGACCAAAGCTCCCTGGTATAACATAACAAGATGACGTGCTGAGAAGGGTGAATCACCCCATAAAATGCCCAAACTACCACCATCATCACCACAAAATAAAAAAATCAAAAGACACCCAGAGTTAATAAAGAACTTATCAATGTTGACTTTGAAATTGTAAACAGAATTGGAGGTAACTACTCACTCAGGTATCATACAGTATATTCATGTTTTTTGTCTTTTTTTATGTGTCTTGACACCTAGTTTTAGTCTAGCAGACACTGCAGGTGTGTGCTGTGGGAGGAGGATTTTGTTTGGTGAACACATGGAAATTGCCCGAAAATATGACGTTACTGCAGGGCACTATAGCAGACCAAGAACAGGCTTTGCCCACAAGATTCTTGCCAGAGTCCTGCTTGAAAGGCTCTTCCATCCATCGCAAAGTAAGTTCTCTCTGAAAACCAGTGTATCTGCAGGGCCACAAAAAACTTTAGTCAAGATACAGATCCTAGCTTTGCTGTTTTACAGGAGGGGTGGGGAGGGGGCCACCCTTTCCCCTGGGGTCCGCCCTGCCCCTCATGAGAATTATTTTAATTTATTTATTTATTTATTTATTTATTTATTTATTTATTTATTTATTTTTTTATATTTTTTTGTTTTTCAAACTTAATAATCTTAACCTCACAAATAAATACAGAACACAGAATGATAGCATAGTATACAATTGTCCTGTTTGTAAAGGGGCCCCAGGACTCCATGCCGAAAAGATACAGCACTTCACACGCACATTAATGTGCCCCTCAACAAGTCTAGCACCCTGCCCCTATTTAAATCAAGCTAGGGGTCTGAGATATATCTATATTGTTTCCACATTCTTTCCCATGTATACTTTATACTATGCTTTAATATACTTTCAGATTATGCCCCTCAGTGGCCCCCTGCTTTTCTACTAAAAAGTCACTGAATATTCCATTATTATTCATGATAAGATCTTTCCAAACTCAATCATGCCAACATTATAAGATCATTAAGATGAAACACTTCCATTGTTTCTAGCAATTATTGGCTTCAACTACGGTAAGGTTTTTCCCCTTTTCTGATCACTTTGACAATTATATGTCACGTATACCTCTAAGCAGCCACGGTACTTGGAGATCATTTCCACTCTCAAGGAGAACATGTTCACAGAATGATGCATTAATTCTGCTTTAACTTCAATAGATTGACGTCATGCTCTTTTGCCTCAAGCTACGATTAAGCACAGCTCCCAATCACAGCCGATGCAATGGCACATGAAAGGATTCACTAAATACAGTATATCCAAGTGTGTGTTTAATCAAACCAAGCTTTTTTTGATTGCAGTCAAAATGAAATCGAAGATATTTAATATCTGATGTCACAGCATAATCACAAAACTATTCAACTGAAATGTTCATTTCCCATAATTTCAAGTAGTGCTGTAATGATATATGATTATCCCGATATCTCTTTCCCACGACATGAAATATGCCTCTTAACACAAATCGCGATACCAAAAACAGAACTAAGAAATTTTTGTGCAACTAGGCTAGGCTACTTCATATGTTATGGTACTAATGTTACAGTACCCTTATAGAAATATCAGCTTGCTTATGGGAATGTTTGTTTCATACGCTTGCAATAATCTCCTTAACTGTGCAAAACGCTCTGAAAAATTGCACATATTTTGAACTTCAAAAGTTATAACTAAAAGTCTCAGAATATTTTATTCCATTTCAACGGTATAGAGAACTTGAGTTCATTATTTATCGTTTGAGATCATTTACATTTAATTATTCCCAAAACTTTGTAAACTATAAAATGTGTTTTTTCTTGTTTTTCAATGAGAGTGCAAGCAAAATCACAAGGTTATCGCCGCTTTGAACTTTGCAACTTATGAATGAAAGTATTTGGGAGTTCATTTCACACAGCCTTACAATCAACATATATCTGTTTACCATATATATAAAATCCAACGTGATTGGTTAAAAAAAAAGCCCGTACTTTCCATCAAATAGAAAGTGATGAGAAAAAACATTTCGGGTCCGCTTATGTATCCCTTTATTTTAATTCTGATGTAATCTTAGCACGCCCAAGACGTGTGGACTGTACTATTGTGTGCAGAGGGTTTCCTGTTGTTTGTGTATTGTAAACATGCTGTGAAGATGAATAAGCATTTTTCAAAGTTGGATTTTGGCTGATTTTCTCCATTTTTAACAGTTTTTTTGTATATTTTGTTACTGAGATAAATTTCTTATATTCATCAGAAATTAAAACATTATTTGGCTGAAATATTATCGACAACAATTAGGAACTAAAAGTGCAAGAGCGAGGCATAAGAACAACGTTAGGTTGCATGATTATGATACCAAAAATTAAGAACAATGCTATTTATTCGACTTTTTGTATGCATTAATATCTGTTTATTATATCCTTGAATATACTTTTAAGACTTCGTACTTAAAACCAACCCGCATAATAATGCTACAATCCAAGTCCTCCCAAGTTTATTTATAGTTTTCCATCACATCACAGCTAGTTCCGCGATTTTTTTCCATATGCGCGTTTTAAGGTAAAACATTCCCATATGCAGCACGCTTGAAACAAGCTAACATTTTTAGCTTAAGCAAGCATGCTGCTTGAAAAATATCGAGATATACCAATTTATCGCGATACTTTTCTCAGCAATAATCGATACGTAATATCACGACAGCACTCATTCCAAGCATTAGGCCTTAAAAGAATTGTTTGCTTGCCCTTTTTCATGGAATATTGTACGGGAGGGATTGGCGAAAAAATAATATTTTCCCCTTTATTTTCCACAGATCACTGAAATAGGATATTTTCTAACGACACTTTCCAGAAGACTAACCTACTCAGGGTTTAGTATAAAAAACACCTATAAAACAGAATTAAAACAATTCAATTCATTTTCAGATTGTTGGTTCCTTTTATACTGTAGTTACAAGCTATCAATACTGATGAGTTGGAAACATTTTTTTGCAGAATTTCCAACCACTTCAATACCAAGCTTCTAAAAATTGTTTAAATCATATTTCTTCAAGTCCAGCATTATCTTTCATAGTGTACATTAGTTTGTTAAAATCATAGGAACCAGTTGTGTATTAAAAAAAGGGCAGGGAGTGGGTGGGGGTGGAGGTGACATCTGAAATTATAATTCTGTTATCACCCTTCATAAAATTTGTTTCATTCCCAAAAATCAAACATGATGATGTTCTTTGCTTTTTAATCTGAATGCATTTCCCTCTCAAAATTTGTAATTTTCCACACAAAATCACCATAAAAGCATGGATTATGCATACATAAGCAAGACGGGAAAAGGTATCAACATTATTTATACACTAAATTGGTTTCTTTCACTCCTCTATCGAATCCATGAAAATGACAATTCACGTGAATATTCCTTTCATATCTCACTCCCAATGACACATCACGCTATAGTATTGATCAATTGCTTGCGATCAATAAGTGTTGGTTTGCACCAATTCACGAGAAAGGTTGGATAATTACCGTACGTGAGCATTTATTGAAGCCAAATTAAAGATTTTCTGTGTTTTGTACACATTAAGACATGGTCATTTCAAAGAAAATGTTAAAAATGGAGCCCGTAACAATTTGGACGTTGGCCAACATAATAAAAGGAAGCAATTAGCGCACAGTATGAACAGCGACAATACAGCTCTTCACTATGTCTGTATTTAGAAAGATCACAATTCTTGAGTAGAAAGGTTTTGGAAAATCTTTAAAAAACAGTAGCATATCTATTTTTAAGTTATGGTCGCGTGGTCGTAGTGTGAAGATGAATTATTTCACATACGCAAAATTGTGAAGTATTTACGAGAAGACAGCACAAAATGCTTATGTAATTCCTCATATGTCTTGATCGTTAAATTAAGTCTTGAAAATTGGCTTCTAATTGGGGTATGGTGTAAGATCAAAAAACTTTATCAGAAATTCAGAATCACTTTACTCTCCTTCCAAAAATTGTGGAACATGACAAAAAAGCAAAGTACTTACATAAGAAAATGGACATGAATACCTGTTCATACATCACAAATTTGTATAAATTTGCATTTGAAAACTAAGCTTGGGCGACATTGATCATTATGAAAAATATCTATAATATTGAAATAGCGATATGCAAATTATGTGACGTCATACATAAGTCACAGTTACTTTTTTGTACAAGGTAATCTCGTTTTAGCACAAAAAAAGTCAAGTAAAAATTGTTGTACAAATTAACAGAAATCACTGCAAAATATATACATAAATCTTCAAATAAGCACCCACATTATGCTTAACAAATGTTCTTTACATCGTTTCTTTCTCAAAAGATCAAGCACAGAAACGTTGAAAAAGCTTAGGACTCAGCATTACTTGGATCTTAATTCCATACCTGTTGATCAGTCTACCTATATATATATATTTTTGTGTTTCCATACCTGTTGATCAGTCTACATATAAGTCACTGTATCACATTTTAAATAGTCCATAGTCCATATGTATTGTGTATTATCATTGAAAAACATATTTATATCGAATGGGTCAATATCGAAATACTAATATATCACCCCAGCTTATCTAAAACATGAAATTTTAGAAGCTATAAACTCTTAAATATGTATTTAATTCTGCCATTTTTATGGTTTTTGCAAACAAAATGATCTGACCTTTTCCTGTCTGTAGAAAATAAAGGAGAAATAAAGTCAAATATTCTAGCTTGATATATGATAGAGAATTCAAAAATAAAGCAACGACCAAAAACGTCATCATATAATCTTATTCCATTCTCAAGTTATCTAAATCTGAAGTTGTAACATGGAAGCTGCCTTTTTGTTTAGTTTAGTATTGAAATCATGCTAAGCAAGGATGATATCATTTGACCTATATGCTCCCACACATGTTTTTCTGTAGAATTCTCTTCAAAAAAAAAATTCTTCTCCAAAATATTTTGACATGAAGTTCTAAGGACTTGAATCATTATCATCATACAGAAACAAAACTTCATAGACCTTGCAAAAGAAGAATTATTTCTTAGACAATATATGCTAAAATAAATTGCTTGGTACGATGTGAAATTTTTTCAGATGCCTTTATAATTACTATTTCCATCTTATTAAATGAAGAAAGAAAAAAAAGCTAGACTTTATGTCTTAAGACTTTATGAGAAAATAGTTTGAAATAACAAGTTGTCCCCAGGTGTAAAACTTATCTCACATGATTAATCTCAGGGGGGGCATCTTTAGATCTTTTAATACTTCTCACTAACAGTGAAGAAGAAAGCAACGGTCAGTCTCTCACCGTGTTTCGTTCTGGTTTGTGACGTCCGAAAAACTCTAATTTTGTCACTTAATAAATCCTTTTTCTGCATCACTGCATTAATAGGTATTTAGTATTGATTCTTTGAGATACTTGAAAGGATTCATTCAGTGGTCAAGCGTGTCGATCTTATATTAAACAGGACTTCAAAGGAAACAAAATAGTGAAGATAGCATTCAAAAATCTTGTTCTGTTAAGGGATATTCAAGTTCGAAGCTGCGTCTTATCTGTGTAGAAATGACTGGTGTAGTAAGTCTACTATAAAAAGTAGGCATCTTCATCCTTACATTCTTAACAATTGTTAATGTATTTTAAAGGAAGTTTATCTAATTTTGTCACTTTTGAAAAGATCTTTTCTCGAACCTTTTTCTTCAGGTGGTATATTATAAATACCATTCCTAGATTGCAGTTTGACTACTTTTTTGACATATCCTATGACTTTTAAGCCACAAAATTGCAAAACAAAATACGACAGAATACATAACAACTTTGAGAGATCTGAGGCTATGACATCACAACTTGTCTGATTTCAGTTGTTTCTACACAAATGATACCAAACTTTAAACTTAGCTATCTCCAATAACGGAATAAGATTTTGTAATGCTGTCTTCACTATTTTGTTTCTTTGGAAGTCTTCTTTCATATGAAATAGACTTGCTTGACCCCTGACCTAATCCATTAAATAGTAGCATACAATGATTCTTAGTAGTTCTCCCACTGAGTAAAATAAAAACTCTAGAGATAATGAAGCTTTGGCACAAACTAGAATGTGCACATATGGATCACTTTATGAATTCATCAATTATTTATCTACATTATTATTGTTCATGGTTTATTCATGATTGAGAAGCAACAACTACAGCCTAATGAGAAGATATTGACGGCGATTTAACCAGCAATTTTTCCAGCTATGCAGAACGATATGTGCTGACATCAAGCGCAGAGGTTTGTCTTTTGCATCACACATTCTCCCCCACCCGACCTTGTGAAAAGTGGTCGACGGTCCTGAAGGTAGGAATTTCACCCCCTGCCTGGTTCTCTGAACACTTCTTGAAAAGAGCTTGGTGTTAACCCGGTGCTCATCCACTTGCCATCCTGGCACATACTTTAGTGAGAACAATACTCCAAGATATTTATTCTGTTTACTGCCTCAAGTACAATAACTTTGATACCTACAAGAACACCCTTTAAAAAAGGGCTGTCATGGCAATTTTTCCAGATATGCAGAACGGTATAAGCTGACATCAAGCGCAGAGGTTTGTCTTTTGCATCACACCTTCTCCCCCACCCGACCTTGTGAAAAGTGGTCAATGGTTGGGTGGCACTCACCATCCTTCAGAGGGGACGTAAAACCGTCCGTCCTGAGAAAGGAGTTTCACCTCCTGTCTGGTTCTCTAAACACTTCTCGAAAAAAGCAGGGTGTTAACCTGGTGCTCATCCACTTGCCATCCTGGCAAATTCATCAGGTACACATTGAAAACTAGTCATTGTGACTAACTAGGCCTATGTCTAAAAGTGAAATTGAAATACAAATATAAGAACATATCATGCGGGGGAGAGGGGGGGAGGGGGGAGGGGGAAATTTAATGGTTTGCTATCGATGTCACAAATCCAAATTGCCAAGTTTTAATCAGGAGGGGGGGGGGCACTTCCATATGTGAGGTATTTTTAGTTTAAAAAAGTCTTTTGTTTCATCATTTTCGTTGTGTAGGTCCCAAAAAATGAGGTTTTACTGTGTTACATTTCCACTGCTGGTCTATTTTTACAATATTTTCATTGAATACTTATCATGTATTTAAATTGACTTCTTTCATACTGCGCCGTAACTGCAGGTATCAAAATTGTATAATTTCATACTGCAGTTACCTAAAAATCTGTAGTACTACAGATATGTTTTTTTCAGTTGGTGGGCTGCACACCTTTACCACTTTTAGCATGAAGTGCCTCCCCCCCACCCTCCCTGATTAAAACTTGGCAATTTGGATTTGTGACATCAATAGCAAACCATTGAATTTCTTTGTTAACCTATTGTTTTTCAATCCTTTACCAATGCTCCTTGAATGGAAGCCATTAAATCTGACCAAAAATTAGCAGGAGAAACAGTCTGATGATTTTCAGTGATTGAAATTTAGGATAAAACTTTGAATTACATTAAAGATTTTGAGTTGGTTTTTCTTTCATACATGAGTCAAAATTCTCCAAACTTTATGATTGGCCATAAATAACTACAAACGCTTTTGTAGCGATATAAAGACTGTTTTGTTCAGAGTTAGTTTTTCATCCCCAAAGCTCTTGTTAGAGTATTATATAAGAAGCTTTTAGCCTTTGACATACTAGTTGTAGAGAACTGCTTGCAGACCCAGCCAGGGACAGAACCCGGGACTATGAGATCGATACTGGATTTGATCATTGCCCCATGTACTGTAGAGTTGTATTAAAAGATCTGAAATAAACCTTTTTTCTGATAAAATATAATCTCTACCTGTCCACGGACGGACCTGAAGAAAAGCCACAATTCCGGTGGTTATAACCGCGGGAAAAACAGGAATTCGCAGAAAGAAACATTTTTTTCATAATCAAATCAATTAATGTGTGTTTTTATTTCTTGAGTAGGCCTGCCCCCCCCCCCCTCCCCTCACCCCCCACCTCACAACGTAATTGTGTGATTAACAGTACACTAAATTGTAAAAGAGGGAACATGTGTGATAAAGTGTTAGAGCATATAAAGATGTATTTAGCTCAAACAAATTATAATCAATTGCAACTGTGCCAGTATATATAATATAATATATATATATATATATATATATATATATATATATATATATATATATATATATATATATATATATATATATATATATATATGAATATATATGTATGTATGTATATATATATATATATATATATATATATATATATATATATATATATATATATATATATATATACCTGTAAAGATCTTTAAGGGTGTTTCAGCTGACGTCATAAGGTCACATGACTTTGTTTATATCACCATTTTGTCGGGCAGGAACACTGTTGTCTGCTGTACACTTGATAAGACTTGCATCTTGTTATGTAAGATTATTTTTGTAAGATGATTATGCTGGTATCTTGCTGTGCTGTTGGTTGCACTAATAGATGTGTGCGGGAGAATAAGAAAAAATGTTTTTCTCAATTTCCATCATGATCCTGATCAACATTTAAAGTGGTTTTTTTTTTATGTACAACGCGACGGCTTACAACCTACGGTTAACACTAGGATTTGCAGCAAGCACTTTATAACAGGTATGTACATGTAGGCTTTGTCTGAGTATAACGAACAATCAATTAGTGTTAACATTAAAGTTACTCTTCGTATACCCGGTAAATATATGAAAATTAAGGAAAATATGAAGTAAAATCGGAGGCGGAAAAAAAAAAAAACTGCAATTAGTAAAATTCGCTGAACTGATACTGGTAGGTTAGCATGTAGTATGTTTGTTGTACTGACTGAGCTGTGTGAAGACAGGTTAAATGCAATGACTTCACTCCCTGCAAAATGGAGTCCAAATGAGTTGAGTCATGTGATGAAATCCCTCTAATGATACACTAAAGTTTAGAAAGAGTACATAACAGATTCATAACCACCATACAGTAGGTCAACTCTCTTGCATTCGCTTTTCTCTCAAATTCCAAATGTGAAATGCAGTTGAACTTTTTGACCTTTTCAGTCTATTTGAACAGCGTGATACTGATGACTTTGGAGTGACCTTTTAAGTCATTGGAAACAGAAATGAGATAGGTGAACATAGATAAACACGCCAAGTCTTTTATACAAAATTGTATTAATTGAATAAATTCATCCACCTTAAAATCGATACAAATGTTCTTATCTCACAAGAAATCTACATGAACTTTCTGTTCTTGTAACATGAGATGACACAAGTACGCACAGGGAATAATTTATGAATAACAGACAACTCATCAATTCAGTCTGCTTGATGATATTGATTTCAATTCTGCATTTTCAATTGTGTCTCTAAAGAATATTCGCTTTCAAGTTTAGTGGCAAATTATAATCTGCCGCTGCAAATTCAATAATGATTTGTTAATAATGTAATCTAATCTGTAGTCAAATGGCATACGTTAGCTAAACTGTAGTATCTATGGAACAAAAATAATCCTTTACATGAACTAAAATAATCCTAAATTAGAAATACAATAACTGGACTGTAACCTTTCTGACAGACTGTGCATATATCCGTAAAAATACAGAACGGACTGCAAATATCCGACAAAATACAAAACATGGCTGCTGTATGATAACACATATATTAAAACAATCCACATGATGACAAATGAAATATTACAATTTGACATAGGAAGTAATTAATAACAGCACCATAAAAGATTGAAATAATGATGGAGCGTGAGGGCTCTACCTCAATCGTAAACCGTTGCCAGGATTCAGTTACATCCTCCCTATTGGCTAATAATGTTCTTATTGTTTCCAATAAAATGATTTATATCGCGGAGTGTCTGACATTTACTGATATAACAATGTCCATATTAATTAGTTTTTCCGACAAAACAAACAGATGCATGATAAGGTTAAGAAAGTAATATCATGCGCAGTGTTTTGTCTGTGAGAAAATAAAACTTCATTTTAAAGGATTAGTTCAGTGATCAAGCATGTTTATCTTATATGAAAGAGGACTTCAAAAGAAACAACATAGTGAAGAAAGCATTCAAAAATCTTATTCCGTTAAGGAGCTTGGTATCATTTGTGTAGAAACGACTGAAAACAGACTAGTTGTGATGTCATAGCTTTAGATTCCTCAAAGTCTTTATGTATTCTATGATAATTTGTCCTGCGATTTTGTGGCCTAAAAACCATGGGATATTAAAAAAAAAAGTAGTATAACTGAATCAAGGAAGGATATTTATAATATACCACCTAAAGAAAGTTTGAGAAAAAATTATTTAAAGTGAAAATATTATATAAACTTTCTATAAAATACATAAAGACTTCAAGGAATTTGAGGCTGTGACATCACAACTAGTCTAATTTTAGTCGTTTCTACAGAAATGATACCAAACTTTGAACTTGAATATCTCCTTAACGGAATAAGATTTTTGAATGCTTTCTTCACCATTTTGTTTCTTTTAAGTCCTCTTTCATATAAGATAAACATGCTTGACCACTGAACTAATCCTTCAAATTCAATCCAATCTTCAATTACATCTGATTTTCAGATTAAACTATTCAAAGCAAAAATATAATCACTTTGTAAATATGTCAATCTTGTCAGTAATTCTATTTCAGTCATCATTTCTGCTGCAAAATCAACTCCTTTTCTGGTGATGTCTCTTGAGTCTGTCTGTTTTGTTTCGGAGTCTGAAAGAAGTTTCGACTTACTCATTTGAAGGCCAACCTTAAACCATTATAAAATCAAATTTAAAATTATAATTCTAATACGCAACCTAATGTTAAAATTACCCATTGACTTAGTACATTCATTTGTTCCAAAATAAATTTTGAAGTCGCGAATTTTAACGGGCTTTCAAAGTTTTGAATCAGCTTGTAATTAATGCAAGCATTGTCATCTATATTAAAAACATCAATTTATATCAGAAAGGACCTGATATATCTCCTAAAGAAGAGGAATCGCGACGCAAAGAAGAAACTTTGCTTATGGAATTTGCACTGTATTTGTATGTTCGCCAAGGAATCGTTCTGGGAGTGACGTCACACATCGCTTAGCTGTTTTCAAATCTTGCATTGTCGGAAGCTTCGATTGCTTGTTTAGTTTCAATTATTTTTCAATCAAAATGGTTTATTTTCGGGACCATTGATGGAATATTATGTTTTTGATATTAATGGACTAAGCAAAACTGTTATAAACTCAATTTTTATTTTCTAATGTCACACCCTCTTTAAGAAACAAATTGGATGTAAAAACCATTTCGATATCTTATTCCGTTTTTTAAGTTATTAAACTTCAAAGATTTCACCAGTGGGACCTCACAGTGTACAGTACATTGTGATGTCATGAAGGCAGATCGAAGACAATTTTTTTTTTCTTTTTATAAAACAAAACAAATTGTTTTTAGCTCAACATCCCTTTGAGGGAATTGAACTTAAGCGATCACTAACTCAAGAGCCAGGTTCTTGCCTGAATACCTTCAGATTTTTGCAGCGTTTATTACATCCTAAGTGTTTTTTTGATATTTTTTGCTATGTTTGCCTTAAATATATCGATATGTTGATGCAATAAGAGATCATACTGTTGCATAGTTTTAACAAATTTTGCATTTCAAAATTTGTAAATATGTTTTGAATACTCGGATTTCACTCAGCGCAGTCCGACTTAATTTAGCATATACAGTATAATAACATTAGCTCGGAAAATACCACCGAATATCTCCGATGGAAAGAAAACTCTGCTTTCATTGGTTGGAGCCTTAAAATACAGTCTGACACATGCGCTAATTGGGCTTAAAATTCTGTTTGGGATCTTTCTCACAGTATAGCCAAATTGGAGTATACCACTTGTAACTGATAGCTCGTTTGGGCTATAACTTGCGTTTAAAAACTACAGCTTTAAAGGAATATTCCCATGGTTTTTTGTAAAATATTATTTGAAAGAGCAAACTTTTAGAGCCAATTTGATACAAAATTTAGCTTGATATCATATTTCATTCAGGAGATATGGATTTTTAATGATTTCCCAATTGCATTTTAAACTTTTTATACAGTATAATGAATTCATGTTTGATGTCATTAGAGACAATTCCATTGCAAATGTTTATGTATTTCGTTGAACATTAATTGGTTGTTTCTGTATGATTAGAAACAATTTTCCAAAAGTTATTGACGTAGGGTATATTTGGCAACGTATATAAATACCTAATTTTCATCAATTTATTTTTCTAGCATGTTTTACTAATAAAAAAGGATGATAGATTTGAATAAAGTGCATAAACTTTGTTGGAGAGCGTTGCTGTGATGTCATACTGAGCCTTTTCCTATTTGTTTATTGGCATTTATGGTGAACCTTTAAATTTGAATATCTTCTGGTAGGAATAACATATCAACATGATTTCTGTACTAAATTGTTTCTAAAACATTTCTCTTTCTTATGAAAGGTTACAAAAACATGGGAATTTTTTTTTTAATTGTGGGATAATTCCTTCAAAAACATGTGAATATTCTTTTAAATACATGGGAATATTCTTTCAAAAACATGAGAATATTCCTTTAAAAACATGGGAATATTCCTTTAAAAACATGGGAATATTCCTTTAAAAGCATGGAAATATTCCTTTAAAAACAAGGGAATATTCCTTTAAAAACATGGGAATATTTCTTTTAAAACATGGGAATATTCTTTTAATATCAAAATAGCCTGAATGCTCAATTGGCATATGCACCTGACTTAAATATTCATTTAAAATGACACTAATTACTGTAATTATTTCAAAATTCCACCCTCTAATTTAGTAAAATAATTTTTTCATCATGTGGTTCATTACAGAGTCTTGTCTGATGAAAAAACCAGGCACAATCGATAAAGAAAAAATTTGATGATGACGTGCAAGACTCGTAAAACACTGTTGGCTAAATATACTATACATTGGTTTAAACTGTACAGAGAACAGGCAAGCTCATCTGTTCTTTGTTAGCTTTATTTTGATTTCATTTTAAATTACTCTCTCTGCGTACCAGGCTATTTCCCTTAGGTTTTCCATATTGTCCGTATCATAAAGGTTTATTTTGCTCATAACCATTCCATTAATGTTCTTGACGTAAAAACAGCTGAAAAATATGCTCAGTAGTATCTTCACGGTCACAAAATTCACAATTTATATTAGGGTAGCTGTTCTTGTAATTGGCTTTAATCATATTCAGTCTTAATTTGATTAGAGTAAGAGTCTCCGTTGTTTTCAACTCTGCAATATATTTCTGTTTTTCAAAACCATGTTCTAGTTGAAATCTGAGTTTGCTTGTTTTCTTTCTTTGATCCATTTCCTCTATTTCATAAGCAATTTTCTTTTTAACTTCTTTCTTCCATTTGCTTTTGGTCTTCTTCCGAACATTATTTATATCAATATCAATTCCATATTTTGCCTGCTATGTATTTGATTTCATGATACCAACATCCAGGGTAGCCTTTATCTTTTTGTTCAATAAGTATTTTCTTGCTGTTCTACTTTTGTCGGAGTTGAACAAATAATGGAATAACATGAGTTTCCTGTTTGTTTGATGAGAGCTTAACGGCACCACGACAACGAGGGTCAAGTTGTGCCTGAGAGGTCAGATCATTTTAGAGGTAGAGAGGAAAGAAAACAGGGAGAGAATGAGAGAAATTCAAGAACAAAAGTCAGGAAGCTGTGATCGAAAGAGGAGGTGCATGGGTGAAACAAAACAAAGTAGGGAGGGGGTGGAAGAGGAGAATTAAATATGGTTGTAGAGGGAAGCATGATGAAGGAAGGAGATAATTTTATCTGGAGGATTTTTCTGGAAGAACTCAGCAATTGAGTTGTGGGGAGCAAGGGAAGCTCTCGGAAGGTTGTACAGGGGGCAAGCAAGGAGAATGTGATGGATAGTGAGGATGCAGTGGCAATTGTTACAGAGGAGTTTCTTGTTATGTATGATTTGTAAAATTGGCCAAAAACCTGCTTCTTTCAAAAGTCCCCAATATGATGTTGAACTACAGTATTTAAGTTGTAGATGCAGCAAATCATTCTTTTTTTCCAGATTTTTTAGAGCTTGTACTTCCTTTACTGTTAAATTAGTCCAAGTTTCCATATTATAAGTGAAGGCTGGCATAGCTACTGCTTCTAGTATTTCAATTTTTACTTGTAATGCTGCATTTCAGACTTTCTTCTGGTCTCCATATTTTTCTGTTGTTTTATTCATATGCTCAATATGTGCCTCTTTCTTGAGTCAATCCTGTTTTTGTTTGGGTGAATACTTTGTGTTTTCTGTTTCACCAACATGTATATTTAGAATTTGTTCATTGTTTTGTTATTTTCCAGCTTAGGTATGGCAGTTTTTACATTGTTGAATGTAATATTTTTTCTCCTTTTTTCCATCAAAATCAGGTTTCTACCCGTTGCTTTCAGCATTTCTGTAGTACCAATTCCTCCTACATCGTCAACGTAGATTAGATTTCCAATTTTAAAGTTAGGTCCTATAGTAGTAATGCATCTGTCGCCTATCTGGTTTATTTAGTCTGTTTCTACGGTGCATAAAGTTGGTCCCATAATAGTGCCTTGTCTTACAATGTGGTTCAGGATCATTTGTTCTGTCAATCCTAACGGAGTATCTACCGTTACGTATGCATTTTCTTTCATAGGAATGATAAGTTCCACTTCTTCAGCTGGTACTCCAATTTTGTATAATTCGTTACAAGCATCTATCAACCAGAGTTGATCAAAACACTTCTCTGTATCTGATAGCAGGATGTATAAGTTATTATCTAAATATTTATTTTATTTAACTATAGCTTGTAAGGTGAATAAATGGTCTATAGTTCCTCTTTCTTGCATGCTACCACAATGGTACTCAGTGATTTCTTTCCTTAATATATCTTTATTCTTTGTGTGCAGGATTTTGTTTACATCAGTTTACTAAGGATACTGGTAATGAAGAGACCGCTTTGGTTTTTCATCTATTTCCTGTTTCCTTTATTTTTATATATTGATTTAATTTTCATGTAATCCCAGTCTTTAAGTACTTCTCCAATTTCCACCACATCCTTTAGCATCATACTGTAAATATACTTTTATCCAGATCAGGTCCAGCTTTTTTAATACATGTATATTAATTTTCCATCCGCTCAAGTCAGTTGCTTTATTCATCTTGAGTTTTTTCTTTGCATCATAGTATTCTTTCGAGGTTATTGGTTTAGCTCTTTCATTAGTAGCGATTTGTCTTCTAGCTTTATTGCAGCGTTGTACAATCAATTCCACTTCTTTTTCTCTTGGATTATTTGCTATTCTTTGTGTTAAAAGGTTCTCATGTTTATTATATACTTTGTTTATTCCTTCTGAATCTTCTAAGGTTGCTCCACGATTGTCCTTCATTGCTGTTATTTCTTTCCTTTTTCTTCCTTCCATCTGTTTGATAAAATTCCAAAAGCTTGTAGAGTTAACTACTTTCTGTTTAATTTTATCAGCAACTTTAATGGTGGCTTTTGCGTTTTCCCTTCCATCATGTTTTTAGATGCATTGATTAATAAACTTTGTTTCCTTTAATTAGAACTTCTCTTTCTGTTGAAGATTTATTTTTCTTGTAGAAGTTCTTTCTTAGTTTCTCTTCTAGCTTTTGTTAGTAATCTTGTGGTTTTCTTTTGATTTTTTTGTTCCTATTCATAATATAAATCATATAAATGTTATTTGCAATACCCAAAACTTTTGCCTTCCAATTACTGTGCTTGTACTGCATAGTGTTCGTAGTTTCCCATGATGTAGTCAGTTCTGCTTCTTTTCTTGCTGTTCTGAACTTCTGGTGATTTCTTTCACTGAACAATTTCTTTCTTGCACTTGTTTGCTATTCCTTAACTGTCCAATCAAAGGAAGCTGTCTTCATTTAATCAACCAATCAGCTTCTTGGGCTATGGTCTGTGGATCTGGCATACATATTGTCATGAAAGTCTGTGTTGTGAATACTAACGATACTTCCACTGTAACTTACAGTTCCTAAATGACAACGATTTTAATCTTTTTCACAGGGTGAATTTTCGCCATATTTTGTGCTCTTCCTTGCTTTAATTCAAAATTTGTTGTTTTCTTTTGTACATGATCCTCCCTTACAGGAACTCGGCAAGCCTCCTATACGAAGCATAGACGCCAAGCTATAGCCTGCATAGCAGATGACAGTCTCGTGCGAACACCAGATAAACACTGGGTTTTCACCATGTTTTTTTCGAGAAGTGTTCAGAGAACCAGGGTGTGACTGTCCTACCATCGGAACTGACAGCTTAACGTCCCCTCCGAAGGACGGCGAGCACCATTCAACCATTGCCACTTCTCTCAACTGCTGAATGAGGAGCAGGAGCTGCAAATGGCGTACTTCCTCTTTGATAATCAATGTATCTAACTGCATAGCTTTGGAAAAACTAATTAGACCTGTCCGAGGATTGAACGGGTACTTCCAGCATCTCAGTCGTGCACTCTACCAAATGAGCTACCTGACTCCTTAATCATTAATCCTAGTGATCAAAGAATAACATATCCTGATTTTTATAATCAACTTGGACTTTACAGCAAGTCAGCAGCCACCTCGAACCGTACCTGCGTGACATTGTGTACATGTAATCTACACTAATAGCGTAATTATAGCAGTTGCCTGAAGGGAATATTACACTCAAGACTCTGATACAAAGATAGACACTTTTTGTTGGTATTTTCCAATGTCAGAAGGTCCTACACCCTACGATTTTGAACCAGTTCGCAGGAGAGTACAAGACAGTTCTGGCAGTGAGCTGGTGTGACTGGGGGATGTTTAACAATGCCAACTTTTAAAAATGTCTTTGTTGTTTAGAAATAACAGCTCTTAATTCATTGTTGGACCAAATAAGTAATGTTTGCATTACAGCTCACCCAGATTATAATTCAGTGTGTCTGAGTCGTGTAGTGCTTAGAACAAGTTTGGCAATGCAGCAGCATGTGAGAGGTGATGATACAGTGCATCCAGCCAGTCTTGAAAACAAGTAGGTTATAATGTTTAATTTCAATATAAATCCCTTCGGACTAAACCCATAGCTTTGCTTTTCTACAGGGGTGGCCCGCCTTGCCCTTCTGTGGGCCTTCCCTGTCCCCTGGGGTCTGCCCTGTCCCCCCCCCCCCGTCCGCCCTGCCCCTCATGAGAATTTTTTTTTTTTTTTTTATATTATTTTTTTTAACTTAATAATCTTAATTAACCTCATGAATGAATACACAACACAGAATAATAGCATAGTAAGCAATTGTCCTGTTTTCAAAAGGGCCCCTGGACTTGCATAAATGTGCCTCTCAACAAGTCTGGCACCTTGCCCCTATTTAAACCAAGCTAGGGGTCTGCTTCCTACTGACCAACACCTAAATGTAACAAATTTGAAAATTACATAATTGATTTAAAGACATGATTAAAGACATCCCATGTTATTAAATTATTTTGCATATTTATTACCAACACTAATAATACTACATCACAGAAATCATATTTTTTCTCTGTTGCAATTACAGTAACAAAACGTATCATTTTGTTACTGACGGGAGATACACAGATTTCGTTATATGCTCTATGTAGGAAAATATATTTTGTAGTTGAATGCTAAAAAATTGCTTTAAGTTTATGGGTTTGTGATATTGATTAATGGTAGTGTAACTTTTTGTTGTTTTTCAATCAGTATAGATACATCACCTACAGAACATTTACTGCATGGCCATGATGGACATCTTGGAAAAAAAAATAAAGATAAAGTGTGCCATCCTGTGTAGTTCTTTAAATGAAAAATGAATTTCCTGAAGCTGATGGAGAATAAAAGGGGTTTCCGTGACAAGCAGTGTTGTTTTCCATATGGAATGCGGGGGAACGCCATCCCCCCACTTAGTATTCAGGGGGAACGCCGTTCCCCCATAGAAAAAAATATAAATAGAAAAATGAAGAAACAAAGAAAATCGTGGAAATGATAGTACTATAACACAAACAAATTGTGATAGAATAAACAATCTGGTTATATTACCTGGGAAGTGTCATTTCCTGCGATCTATATAGGGGATGCCTTTTGAAAAGAAATTCACGCTTCGCGCCAATCGATGGTGGCACTCCGCTTAGATAGTAAAACTAAAAAAACGTCCCCCCCACTACAAAAAATTGGAAAACAACACTGAGTATAAGTGAAGTAGCAGATACGCTTACAGTAGTTTAGACGTTTGAATTGTAACACAATGGACTAATTGAGCTGGTTGTGATGCGACTTTGTATAATTCAAGTTTTTGATATTGTTCAATCGAAGAGTTTAGATAAATCAGTGTGCTCTTCTTGCCTGGATTTCACAGTATTTTTCCAAGTTTTTTTTTTCTTTTCAATTTCAACCTTCCAAGATTTATTTCCATATCCCTCTAAAAAGTATACAAACTACAATTTATTTGCATCAAATTTTGTAGGATTAAATCTGTTTCATGAGGAGCATGACTAGTAAACTACAAATAAAAGTTTCAACTTCTTGAATCATTTATTTTTTATCATGGTGTACCTTATATACATGCCAAAAGTTTTTCTTTAAGCCTACCCGCACCCGACACCAAAGTTATTCCTGAAAACTCAGGTATGGCAATTACCAACCCGACTTCCTGTCCAGTGTATTGTGTTTCCTCTCCAAACAATGATTGTTGATCTGCCGTTCCCAGGCACACCACAGCCATGCAGCCCAAGGTTATTTGTGTGTATAAGATTACAGAAAGCCAGTGGAGTAATCAGGGCACTTTTGTGATTGAAATCACTGAACCACGTTAGGTGTCTTAGTGGGAGAAATTTGTTTGCAAACTGGTGATAAAAATATCTGTGTATCAATTGCCTTAGGTGATGTGTGCATTAACAGTGAATGATTGACGAACCATTTCTCCTAAGGAAAGATATTGCTTCATGTACCCCAATCAACATTTCTATGCAACTACCGAACCACATGCTGTAATTCAACATTGTGTTTGTATTTCACACTTTTGTGGTGGAGCATAGTGTATTCTGCAGTTGGAGTATAAAATTTAAGATATAATGCTTTACAATGTCCTGTGACGTGATTAATATTTTATTTTTGTCATAAGAATACAAAATGCATTTGATGATTCAAAAATAAGCTTTGTTGCAATTCAAGGTTGGAAAGATTTATACATTATTTTCTTTCATTCTTCATTTTTGTGACGAAATATAAAATTTCTTCTCGCAGGCAGTTTATGCAATGTCATGAATTGTTCTACCCTTGATAAATGTATTATCCATTGAACACGTGGTATAGCACAACGATGACAAGTCAAGATGAACAATAAAGGTCTAAACATGAAAGAAAGAAGCTCTTTTAAGGAAGATATATCACAATTTGTGAGGTGCAGTGGCTCAGTGGTTAAGGAGTCAAGGTCATATTCGAAAGGTACCGGGTTCGATTCCCATCGCGATTGCTTCATTGTGTCCTTGAGCAAGACACTTTACTACTTGCTTCAGTCCACTCAGCTGTGAAAAATGAGTACCAGCACTACTGGGGAGTTGATCTGCAATGGACTGGTTAGTTGTGTACTCTCACCTGCTTGCACAAGGTTAAGCACTGGCTCTATGAGCCTAATGGCTCGATGGAATTAGCTTATATCACAAGCGTATTTAATATTCAAATTGTTTGGAATCCTCTCTTGATACAAAACACTGTTGTTCCAAATAGGTAATCATAGACTTAGTTCAATTCTCAATATACAGGGCTTTTGTTTTTGTTTTTTTTGCAGTAAAAAAAAAGCTGAGGAATGTGTCTTTCCCCTCTGAGACAATATGTATCATGTTTAATAGTTGTGGAAAAGCATTTTCGAATTACTTGTTTCTTTTATAAGCATAAATGATAAAATATAACAAGTACTTGTCAACTACAACTCCTGATAGTTGTAAGAAAGTGGGCATAAAAAATTATTCTTCTCATTCGTGTTGTTGGACCAAAATAATACAAAAAAGTATCATATATATGATATTCTTCAGAATGAATATTTTTGATGGACCCTTGAACTAATCCTTTAATACTTTTTTCTCAAAAAACTAGGAAATATGGGTTTTCTTAACAGAGTTTATCACTCCTGGTTATTTTGTCGGTATTGCACAATACCGAGTTTGGCGGGACTAACGTGACTGCAAGGATCCTGCACAACGCTAGTTCATAAAATCAAAGAAAATTAATCAGAATTAAAGAAAAGTTCCTGAAAATTAAAGGGTATTTTCTGCAAATTTGAGATTTTCCGATAAGGAACAATTTGGACGTTGGTAGAAACTTAATTTTCAGCCTGTTTGTAAGTGGAAATTTTCCAAATTTAAGATTTTCCGATTAGGAATAACTTGGACATTGATAAAAACTTAATTTTCAGCTTGCTTGTAAGTGAGAATTTTCATCAGGTCCTGCCCCCCCCCTCCCCTTCCCTCCTCTTCCACCCTTACCCAAGACCTAAAGAAGTTTAGGTACTAAGGCAGCTACTGTACACTAGGCTAAAGGCAGTTTTTCGATATTTGTTAGTGTACTTTTTAAAGTTTGCAAAATAATGATAATAATACCAGTAGTGGGGTGAGTCCTTGGGTTCCGACACCTTTGGATGCTAGAGCATAATGCCTCTCTGGCAGTATAGTGGGTCATGAGGCTGGGAAGCAGTTTGATTAATTTACTTATTTGCAATGATGAAGAAAAAAATATGGCATCAATTTTTATTACAGGTCTACAATTGGGGGGGGGGATAAATCCCCCAGCCCCCCCCTACCACTTCCGTTGACACTGACCTGCTGACATGTATTCCTAACGACCACAGCCTACTCAAATTAACAAGCCACTCACAAAAACAGGCTTATACCCACCCCAAAATATATGTTGAGCTACTACATCATTGGTGTTCTACTTCTTAAACTTGACTAAGATAAAATCACATTGTTGCTACAAATCCAGACATCTTGAACCTGAAGCAAAAGGTTTTGTGGTTCCAATTCTTTTTTTTCACAAGCTGATTGATTTCCAAAATTTGTATTAACTGGACATGTTATTACATATCATGAAATAATTGTTTCATAATATTTATTCATTAGCCACACCCACCAATAAGAGTTTTGACAACATCAGCATTTGCAAAATAATCAACAACATTGTCATAGCAAGTATGATGCAAAAACGGTTACTAATTTATTATATCTCAAGACTTTGTCAGTAAGCCCTGCGTACTCATTAATATTCATGACAACACTACTATAACATTAAAACATGTACAGACCATGACCCATATGTGTACCTGATAAAGCAATAGTCTGATATATTGTTCATGAAATACAGTATGGTATTCACATCATTTAACCCCGACCACTACGCACATTATCGAAATTCAACATTTTTACATCATGAACATGTACACACCAGCTAACATCATAATTATCACAAATATGAAACAAAACAGACATGCAATTGTAAAAAAATGAGCTATTAAAAACCAACTATCCTATCTATTGCTGTCACTCCATATACAATAATGTGATTTTGGCTAAATTAATAATATTACTAATATTTGTGAACCTTCACAAAATTACCATTTTCAACTATTTTCAAAAATAATTGACAACTTGGATTTTGGCAAATTGTATTTTTAAAGCAATAATGACCACCTTAATAATATTACTGATATAGGTAAAATAAAGATGCTATTTAAACATTTGATATTTTTGGGCTAGGTCTAGAAATTAACAAAATTACAGAAATAGGCCATTTTCAACTATTTTCTGTATTGAGGTGCCCTTTGGAAAATGAAATATTTTCTTTATTACAGACAACTGATATCTATTGAATACTGTAATACCATGGTACATGTATATTCTTTCAAACAATTGTAATTTTTGTCAAATTGTATTTTTAAAGCTTTATGCTTTATAATGACCACCTCAAAATCAACCCAAAGGTAATTTTCTGTGGTACTTTACATCACAGAATGATATACTATAGGGCTTACTGCTATATAAAGATGCTATTAAAAATAAACCTATGACCGAGATCTGATATTTTTGGGCTAGGCCTACTATTTAGTAAGGAAGTGTATAATAAGTAACTTAGGGCCTAGCCTACCTCATTGCTAGAATTTTTCGGTTTGTGTAGACTAGACCTACTTGTTCAAATATGGTGAAATAGATAACAAATATGGGCCTAGGCCTTGGGCCTGATCTATTTTCGTGCAAATAGCAACGTTACACCTGATAATTTATATACACTGTACAGTTATAGTAGGACCTACCGTAAACTGCTTTCTGATGGGAAGTCCGCTTTCAAGTTCCAGTATATCTCCACCCACTATTATCCCTTTTTCGGAAAAAATCTTGTAAACTTGAAGTAAATCAAGGTTTCTTTGCCTACCAACAAAAATGGTACAATTTACTGAACAAATTCGTTGAATTCAACTCTTGCTCCTTCACACAGTACAGTAACGTTTGGATGATGTAGTACAGCTGTCCAGTGCAGTAACTAGTGTATACATACATGCGCATGCAGTGCTGTCACAACAGTATGCCTGTTGTTATTATTATTGTTGAACAGTGACATCTACCTTTCAATCATGGAAGTGCATTTGCACAGATTTGCAAGCCACACACAGGAAAGCCAACATATATGATTTACGCAAGGTTTTTTATTTTGATATTAATTTTCTTTAGAAATTTACTCGATCGCTAATTAGGGTGTTTCAGCAGACGTCACGAGGTCACGTGACTTTGTTTATATCGTCATTTTGTCGGTCAAAACCACTGTCGTCTGCTGTACATTTAATTGAACCAGGGAAGTGCCACTTCCCTGATTAGACTTACATACGTTTGCATAACATAACATAACAAGACTACGGGCTAAGAAGGGTTAGTCACCCGATAAAAAGCCCAAACTAACACCACCACCACCACCACAAAAAAATGATAAAAATAAAGTCAAAGACGCCCAGAGTTAGTAAAGAACTAGTCAATGTTGACTTTAAAATTGTGAACAGAATTGGAGCTAGGCTACCCACTCAGGCAAACCATTCCACTCATTAACAACTCTTTGCAAAAAGCTAAAACGCCGAATATCTATCCGTTAGAACTCTTTGGTCAACTTCAGACTGTTACCACGTGTCACATGAGGATTAGCAGAAACATTAGCAAAAAATAACAGGAAGTCAAAGCATCACTACCAAATAGGAACATAAAAACCTAAATCATATCGCCACATACTCTTCTCAACTCAAGCGTGGTCAAACCAAGAATTCGCAACCTAGATTTATATGAGAGATTCCTTACATCGGGAATAAGTCTAGTGCCTCTTCGTTGAACCTGCTCCAAAATGAACTTATCCTTCTCATAAAAGGGACTCCAAGCCTGAATAGCATACTCGAGGTGAGGCCTGACTAACTGCTTATACAAATTAAGAACAACCTCTCTACCAAGAAAACAAAATTTTCTTCTAATCAAACCAAGCATCCTATTTGCCCTTGCAGCTGCTAAAAAACACTGTTTGGAAGGCTTCAGATTGCTAGTAATGACAACTCCTATATCCCTTTCTTGATCAACACAACAAAGATTTGAACCATTCATGCAGTAATTAAAAGCCAAATTGCTCTGACAAAAATGAATAACTTTGCATTTATCAACATTGAATGGCATCTGTCATGTTTTGGACCAATGAACTAACTTATCCAGATCAGTTTGCAAAAGTGAAGAATCCCTAGCATCATCAACAATCCTGTACAGCTTAGTGTCATCAGCAAATTTACAAATCCTGGAGCCAAGGGAAACATCAGTATTTATTAATGAAGATTAAGAAAAGAAGCGGACCCAATACAAAATCCTGAGGAATACCACTTGTAACCAACCTTCTTCCATGGAGATACTCATTAACAACAACTCAGTTGTTATATAAGATTATTTTTGCAAGATAATTATGCTGGAAACTTGCTGTGCCGTTGGTTGCACTAATAAATGTGTGCGGGGAATGAAAAGACATTTTCTCGATTTCTATCTGATTGTGATCGATGTTCGAAGTGGGTTTCTGCTGTACGACGCAACGGCTTTCAACCTGGGCTATCAGCCTATGGTAGGCCTTTTTATACACACTAGAATTTGTAGCGAGCACTTTATATCAGGTATGTAGGCTTTATCTGAGTATAACGAACAATCAGATGACGTTAACGTTAATTAGTTACGGTACTCTTCGTATACCTGGTGAAAATATAACTTACTTAAGGAAAATATAAAGAAAAATCGGAAGCAATAAAAAAAAAAAAAACTGTAATCAGTAAAATTCGCTAAACTGGTACATGTAAGTTAGCATATAATATGTTTTTTTGTACGTTTGATGTGACTGAGCGGTGTGAAAACGCGTTGAAAAGCAACAACGCCGATGCCCGGCAAAATGGAGTCCAGTTGAGTTAGAGTCACGTGATGAAATTCCTCTATATAAGTTTAGAAGCAATATCGACAAACTACCCGACGAGTGAACACACAATTACAATGACGGGATCGTCGCCTGCCTATTCGGTTATGATAGTAGCAATGCTATCACGAAACGCTTACGTTCGTCGTCGACAAACTACCAGAAAGTGACGTTGATGAACGTTTTTGTTTTTGTTATCCACAACATTTGGCCTTTTCATTGATATCCCATACAAAAAGTCCAGATCTAGCTTCAATAAAGTTTATATCTGGGTAAATAAAGTTTGATAAAGCCAAATATAAACTTGATATAAAGGAAGCTTGATAAACAAATAAAGTTTGATCTGGCCAGATAAAGCCATATATAACCTTTGATTAAAGTCAATTTGATACACAATTAAAGTTTGATCTGGCCAGATCAAGCCAGATATAAAGTGAATTTGATGCTCAATTTGATATACAAATAAAGTTTGATCTGGCCAGATAAAGCCAGATGTAACTTTGATTAAAGTCAATTTGGTTATGATATATAAACAATTTTTTTTTTTTTATCTTAAAGGAGAATTACAACCCTGTGCGCGTGTGCATGAATAATTTAGGACCATTATATCACCAATGAGTAACCTAACCTCCCTTACAAAAATTTCAGAGATATAAATTCCAGACCTGGCACAGATATAAATTCCAGATCTGGGACAGATCAGGAACTTATATCTAAGCCAGATGAAGAATTGGGCAGATATAAATTCAAACTTGATCTGGCACAGATTAAACTTGATCTCGAGCAGATCAAACTTGATCTGGAATTTCCAGATCTGGTCCAAATATGGATAATATATCTGTCCCAGATTAAACTTGATCTGGCTCAGATAAAACTTGATCTGGAATTCCCAGATCAAGTTTGATCTGAGCCAGATCAAGTTTGAATTTATATCTCGCCAGATCTGTCCCATCTGGAATTTATACTCGGGCCAGATCTGGTTTTGATATAAATCCCAGATCTAGCCCAGATCTGGGATTTATATGTGAGCTAGATCTGGAAATTGATAGCTGAGCCAGATCTGGAATTTATATCTAGCCCAGATCTGAGAATTAAATCTGCCACAAATCTGCAATTTTCATAAGTATCAGAGTCCTTCACTAATATGTGATATTGGTAAGCCAGCTCTAAATGATATGAGACCTTTAACAGTACCTAATATAAATTGAGCATGAGCTTTCTTTTCTACATTTTAGTTTCATTATGAGAACAAAAATTCCCTGAAAATTCAAAACAAATGTTTGAAACAAAACATTTAGGGAATTAAGCCACAGGATTAAGTAAATACATACAAGATTGATCATATTTATTTGAAAAATCGAAATATTAATGCAGTTATCAATCTCTACTTCTGCATGAACATTTATTGGTGTCAATTATTGTTACGCCGCCCATCACATTTTTGATACTTTATTGGTAGATGAGGAAGCACCTTAGTCCATACAGAGCCACAGAAAAGGACTGAGCCTTCATATCTGCATGCTGAATCATATTATATCAAATTTTATCCGCTTGTTTATCTTGAAATTACTTTTTCATTATTAATATAAATTTACATAAATGCAAATCTCCACACTGGATAATCCTTTAAATGTAGCATTTAAATAAAGCTTATCTAGCTTGATCTGCATGGTCAGATCAAACTTCATTTGTATATCAAATGTAGCATTAAATCCACTTCATATTTGGCTTGTCATCTGGCCAGATCAAACTTTATTTGTATATCAAATTGACTTGAGTCAAGGTTATATCTGGCTTTATCTGGCCAGATCAAACTTTATTTGTTTATCAAGCTTCCTTTCTATTAAGTTTTTTATCTGACTTTATCTGGCCGGATCAAGCTTGGTTTACCCAGATATAAACTTTAATAAAGCCAGATCTGGACTTCTTGTAAGGGCTGCCGCTTGGTCATTCAGGTTTACTGAATGTCCATGCAGGTCACTGTTTACGGTATGATAGTACCTCCACAGTTTCGACCTCACCCCATTAATGCAATTAATTATTTGTCAGATTCATTTGGTTTTGATACAGTTTCGATCTAAAATACATACATTTCTTTGGACGGGGTACGAATAGGCTTCCCTCAATTGAGGTCTCTCTGATACTAGACGCAAAATTGAACAAGAAAGACAATACTTTTCACCAAAGTGAAAACACCAGTCTGACATTGGGAATTAATCAAATCAAAATATATGCAATAAAGCGACCAAAGGTGACAACAACACATTTTGCATATATATCTTCTTATTCATTTATTTATTTATGGAATAACTTTTCAGTGCTTATATTAAGAAAAGCTGACAATTTTTAAGAGAATTTTAATAAAAATGCAAAACTGAAGATTTGTTGTAACAGATGAGTTTTGAATATAATTTCTGCAACTAATAACGAGAAATGATGAAATCTTTCCGTATACGAACACAGTATCATATACACAAAGGTATTTTGAATGAATTTTGAAAAGACCCTTTGCTCATTTATGAGTGCGCTTCCATCTCTGATCTTTTGCCTCTATTCTTTTATCTGTGACTAGAGATCCTTCGATACGTGACACTTGGAGCATGCTGACTTGCCCAGTGAAGTTAATTGAAGGAAATTTCCATGAAAATCTCAGATCTAATCAAAGTAGTAAGCTTATAGAATTGTATTTTTGTTCTAGAAATCCAATGCCTAATCAAACGAATTAGAGCAATTCTAAGGATTAGACAATATTCTCCTGGCTAAAACATGTGCATTTCACAACAGATCCTAACCATTAACTTAATCAAGTTTAAAGCTCTAAAAGAATAAATTATGTACAAACAGATGGTAAGCAACACACCCGGGCAACACAACTGTTCATGCCATGGCGGAAAATGTTTGAATCTGGAGAGGGCCCGAGGGGTACATAATTTTAGGGGCGCTTTCCTATCGACTTTATATCACTTTTAAAACAGATAATACAGTAGCATTTTTGATGATCCAAAGTTAATCACTTTGTCACTTTTTCAAATTTGACGTAACACTGAGAAGTTTCAAATAAGGTATTTTACCACGCCTCCTTCCCAACCCCCACCCCTACTTTAATAGTGAATATACTTTGATTTGGAGCATGCTTCCTGGAGCAATGTACAGTGGGACCCCTTGTACAATTTACAAATGAAGAAGAAAAAATGTTGGCTTTGACCATGGGCGGGATTTTAGGGGGAGGGACTCCCTTCCCCCCCCCCACACACTTTTTTCCCAATATTGTATCTTTTGTATGATGATTGTTTGCATTTTAGCGTGATTTTGTGAAACCCCCATTTTAACTCTCCCCATTTTTTTACTTTGCTCCCCCCACACACACAATTCAGTAGTCAAATTCCGCCCATGGCTTTGGCAAAATTAAAGGTCATGCAGATTTCAAACCAGTTTTCCGTGAAAGTTGTGCAGGAAATAACTATGAAAATCTCAAATCTAATCAAAGAAGTATAGGCTAATAATTGTTTATCTATATATATATATATATATATATATATATATATATATATATATATATATATATATATATATATATATATATATATATATATATATATATATATATATATATATATATATATATATATATATATATATATATATATATATATATATATATATATATATATATATATATATATATATATATATATATATATATATATATATATATATATATATATATGTATATATATATATATATATGTATATATATATGTATATGTATATATATATATATATATATATATATATATATATATATATATATATATATATATATATATATATATATATATATATATATATATAGATAGATATATATATATATATATATATATATATATATATATATATATATATATATATATATATATATATATATATATATATATATATATATATATATATATATATATATATATATATATATATGGCGATGGGCTTCATTTTCTCCACAGTAGCAGCAACAGTCAACAGGCAAAAGTAAGTTGCCATGCCATTTTGTGATGATTTTTGAAGAAAAAAGGAAAAGAAAGGTAGGGGCGACGCAGCAGGGCAAACAAGCAGCTTTTGTTTTTAAGTTTTAATATGGGTAATCAAAGTTTGACAATTTTAAAACAATTTTAACCGATTTTGGTGCATATTTTTGCTTTCTTCATGGTTTTTTAGTGAATTCTAACTCAGTTGAAGTAATCTTGCCTCTACCTGTCCTTCAGTCCTGATACCATTAAGGCATTTTCTCCACACCACAAATTCATGGAGATAGCTCCAACAGAAGGCATAACAAAATGGAGTCGTCCCGAATCCCGCGAAAAACAAAAAAAAGTTTGGAACCACTATTTTTTTTGAAAAGGTTGAAACTCACGACTTGAAAACCCTTTATCGTATTATGAAATGCAAGGAAACAGAAGGAAACCTTTCGTAAAATATATGAAAAACGAGCAGTAAATTGGTCAAATGAATTTAATGATAAAATTAAAGTTCTGTTTTTGCGAATTTCGTATATCATCCACAAATGATCGATAAACTACATGCCTCCAATGCCCACAGACGACGTGAGAGCAAAGGTTACTTGAATATTCATATTAACTAGAAATTTGCTATACCTTTGGGTGCTAGATAAGCAGTTTGATTTTCTGGGGACCCCTTAAAAATACGCCCCCCTGTTTTGGTCTAGTGCTCTAACATACCGAGTAAGGTAAACATTATAAAGCAGAGGTGCGATAGGAACCAGGGAGGAGTGGTAGGCAGGTAAGGTTTAATGAAGGTTTGACTAATTGATTTTGAAGAGTTATATTCCCTTCACATCTTTTCTTATTCTAAAGTGTGCTCGCTATGAATAAGTCGGCATAAGGACAAATTTTTATGTTAGCAATTTCTAAATTCTATGTGTTTTGATCTTGTCACCCCTTTCTCCTCTCGACGATCCTGGTTGACCATCCGAAGTTATTCACCTAAAAGGTGGGAATCATATCATGTTCCAACTGTCCAATTAACAATAATAGATGTAAATTTTAAATAGCTGATATTTGGCCAAAATTTCCTGAGGCAAATTTCTTGGAGATTGATGCAAATTTTTCGAAAAATTAAGAATATTTTTCGAAAATTAAAGAATGCTTCCCGAAAATGAAGTAAATTTTCTGAAAATTGAAGGAGATTTCCCGAAAAATTGTTGAAAATTTATGGTAAAAAAAAATTGAAGATTTTTCATGCAAAATTTTACCCAAACGTTTTGGTCTACACTAGTCTTGAAGATTTTTGGTCCTATGTATTTCAAGATCCACCCTAAGCCGCTGCGGACCACGGGACGTGCTTTGTATGCCGCAAGCAGGGCACCATTCAAAGGTAGCATGTGTATTGTGTAACGTTGTGTAAATATTTAAAGCCAGAGACAAAATGGATTTTGTTAAAGGAGCGCTAGACCGAATAGATCAATAAACTTCATGACTCCATAGCCCACAGGCGACGTGAGGGCAAAGGTCACGTGAATATTCTTATAATTAGAAATTTGCTATACCGTTGTGTGCTAGATAAGCATTTGATTTTTGGGGACCCCCTAAAAATACGCCCTTACTTTTCGATCTAGTGCTCCTTTTACTGTTTAAACCTTACGAGGGCTGGTCATTTAGTCACCTTATCTTTCATACAAGGGGTTGATAGTTCTATAGGCTGCATAGGTTTAAACCTAAAGCCCCCGGCCGGGACTTGTGGGGGTGGGCGCCAAAATTAGATGTAAAAAATCCAATACATGTTCTAACAATCATCTTTGAAAAAGAGTAAGTGAACTTTATAGTTCTATCGGGTCATGAGATCAGGGTTTTCAGTTAAAGTAATAAGAAGTCATACAGACTCAGCCTAAGGCCCATAAAAGCTAATGCGCTCCTGCTTCATACCATGGATAAAATTCCGCAATATGCAGAAACATGAATCGAATGTGACTAAAGGGCGGATCTTGAAATGCAAACTTGAAGAGTTTGGGTCCAGAAGTGGAATGTTTGGTCCAAAATTGAAAATTTGTCATCCAAAATTGAAGGTATTTGGTTCTAAATTGAGGGTTTCTGGCAGTCTGTATGTGTCAACTTATTTCATGAAGGTAAAATAGTAGAGTACTTCCACACCACAATGAAAATGTGGTCTTCTTGGCGAAATCACTATATGTGATGGTTTCGTATATTCATGAGTCATATCCTATAGACCAACTGCATGTTGTCCTCATAATATTATACCTATCCAATAATTCCGAAGTAGCCATTCAGTATTTTGTCTAATTGATTGTCGGTCCGAAATTAACATAATCGACTCGTGAATATCTGGAGCTTCACATACAGACATATTGTTGTCTGAGGTCGCCGGTGTAAAGTAAATCCCCCACAAGTAAATCTTGGCCCCTGGCTCTTATTTCCTAGGAAATTTTCCCCTTCTCTTCCCCCTTCCCCCGCAGACAATTAAACCGTAGCCATCAAGTAAATTGGGTCGCCCTCATACTAGTAAAAACGGTTCGTTAGGAAATTTGGGCCCCGGCCCTTCTTTCCCATGAAATTTGGAGACAACAACTTGCCCCCCTTTTGCAAGAAAAAAACCCTTCTTCTCCCTTTACAGTAAATCTCACTGCCGTTTTGCGTAAAGCAAGCCTCTTGTTCTTTAGTGTATTAGCTTATCAATTCTTATCATTTTTAGCTTATCACTTCAGTAAACAAAATTAATTGAGGGAACCGTACAGACACACCAGTAAATTACCTAGTAAAATTGGTCTGGAGGGGACCAAATTTACTAAAAATTCCTTGGGAAATAAGGTCCGGAGGGAGGGGGCACACATGCGGAGGGGGGGGGTTACTATCACACCGGCCCAAAAAGGACCACGTTTAATGATGGTGTGAAAGCATACAACTATTACGAAGTGATATTACAATAATGACATAACAATCAAATCAGTTGATACCATCATCAAATAAATTGATATCTACATGATGAAAGTTGATACTTTTATGATATAAGTTGGTACCTTTATGATATGGTTGATACCTCCATGATATAAATTGATACCTTCACCATATAAGTTGATATCTTCGTGAAATAGCACCTCCAGCACATGTGGTCCTTTTGGTGTTCAATAACTTATAAGATTTTAAATTGTCAGGTTTGCTGGATCAACCAGGCGGATTTATAGGCCGATATGTGAAATAAAAGAACTTACACCTAATTGTCAGTACCTGCTATATTAAGTTTGTCAGGATTCCAAGTATCGTTTGATTAAGAGGGTTACAGGGATTGGAGCTTCGGCAAGTTAAAACCTCTTTTATTGAGAGCCACAAATCTATCATAATGCATGCAGTGCGCTAGGCCGGTGGAGGGGTATATTCTTCCCCACATAAAATTTGTAAAATATGTTACACAAATTTTCCTATAAATATCCGACAAACCTGACAAAAAAACAAAACAAAAAAAACAAACAAAAAATACCTGACGGGAGGTACACTAGAACTGAGGGTTTGAGACAATGGGGGCATAGCTTTGATTATATGTAACCTGATCTGAAAAAAAAACTTTTGTAAAGCGGGAAGCGGGGGGTTGCTTGTATCAATAAATTACATCACATATGCAGTGGTGTGCAATAATTTTGTATTAAAGGCCAAGTAGTACCCCTTCCCCCTCCAATGTAATGAAGGTCTGAAGAATTTATTTTAGAGTCAGATTCCATGCATGGCCTCTTTTCTTCCGGAATTCTTCAATTTTCGGGACATCTACCCTTAAATCATTGTATAATTTCATTCACGTTGCTCATTTTTCATTCAAATTTGCTCAAATTTTTCGTGCAATTCCTCATTTTTGATAAATTTTCTTCAATTTACGAAAAGTTTCTACAATTTTCCTTCATTTTCGTGAATTCAATTTCTTTCATTTTCGGGAAATGTTGCCAAATTTCCAATATTCCCCCCCCCCCCTCCCTTTCTTAAAAGTTTTTGGACCGTGATGACTCCTATATTTTTGTAGGTTTGTTGGGACAAATGATAAAATCCCCCCAATCTCACACATCTTCCTCCTGCCCCCGTTGATATGCAGTTGAACTTCAATGATCCCTTGTACAGTTGTATGACAGATGGGAGCTCTTTCGGGCCACAAAGATAACTTAAGAACGAAAGTTTTATGCTATTTCTGATCAAAATTTACCCCTCCAAATACCTAAAAGCGCAGAGCTTCCGGGAGTTTTGCCTTCAGAACTCCCACTGGGGAGTCCCACACTGCTGAGCTTCGCGCTACTCGCTCCCACTGACCCCACTGGCGCCAGCTACCCTTAACCAAGGTACCCTAGCTACGCCCCTGTGAAATGACTGATGATTGATGTAACATGGTGAGAAACAAAAGACAAGCATAGAAAAGGACATGAAGAGCAATGACACTTAAAGTGATGAAAAATAAAGTTTTCGTATATGACATAATAAGCAGAACATAAATTTAAAATAAAATTGCATCACTTTTTAGGCCCAAAAAGACCTGCCTTGGTTTAGTGGTTAAACCTTTGTTTTGGCAAGCTAGCGTCCCAGGTTCCATTCCCGGTGGGTCTCCATGCAACCAGTGCACCGCAGCTGGTTATTAAAGGTCGTGGACATTGCCTGTATATCATACATGTGTTTTCGTCCGGGTCATATTCAGCGTTTCGTGATGGCATTGTTACTATCATAACCAATTACACAGGTGACGACCTTTGGTTTGGCAAGCTAGCGTCCCGGGTTCCATTCCCGGTGGGTTTCCATGCAACCAGTGCACCGTAGCTGGTTATTAAAGGTCGTGGACATTGCCTGTACATCATACATGTTTTCGTCCAGGTCATATTAGGCCTTTCGTGATGGCATTGTTACTATCATAACCAATTACGCAGGTGGCGACCCAGTCATTGTAATTGTGTATTCACTGTGTAAAGGCCCAAACTTTCTTCCTAATAAGCGCACGTGCCAGGCTCATGATGGTCACGCACAGTGTGCTTTTCGAACTGCACTGCACATACATGTGAACTGGTTCTACATTAGCCCCACGATAATCAACACATAAAACATCGTGAGCGTCACACGCAAAGAATGTAACAAAATGCGAGCATCTGAAATCTTCAAATGAATGATGTTATCAGTCACAAAATGTTGGGTGGGTGCTTAAAAGAGCAGGGGCGCTTTATACATCATGGTAAAAACTGCTTTGGTAGGTAGTTGAGATTGGGCGCCTTACATCCCTTCATCAAAGTGCAGTGTGGTTCAACAGTATAATTTGCGTCTTCCCAACCATGATGTCGTAGGCTCTAATCCAGCTCGGAAATAGAAAATTGTGGTCTAGTTTTTGGGCTGGAATTTCCCATCTGTAATTATCCCAAATCATCGTCCTAAAACGTGTTTGGCACACTGGACAGGCAGTTGCTGCAGCCAGCATCTGCTATAGCTTCACCTCAAAACTCCATGAAGTAATCCTGCCGAGTTCCTGTAAGTAAGGATCATATAAACAAACAAAAAGCAAAACAAACAACAGGTATGGTTATATAGAGATATACAGGTATGGTTATATAAAGATATTCACGTTCGTTTGATAAACCACTTATGAAGCATTGGTGAGAGAAGACCTACCGGAAAATAGAATTGCAGTTTTTAGGGAAATAAAAGAAGTATTTAAAATGGCCAGCAGCATATCACATGTAAGTGATAGAGATATCTAGTTTTCATGCTTTGAAAAAGGGGAAGTCCTCCAAGAAGGAAGAGGGAGAGGGGGTATTATCCCCCATTGTGTCAGGGTACTTGCTATCCATCCTCTTGGTGTGGTGTAACTAATACTGTTAACATACTTTGCACGCTCTCTATATGTCTGACTTATGTTAGAAATAGTGTTCTCTGTAAACTTTTTGTGATTAATAAAATCTCACTTATGTGCATTCCATTGTTGATTTCTTGGCATTTGTGTGCAGCACATAGGAAATGCTACGCATGATTCTGAGCTACATACATTAAAATACCTCCAATAGAAAAACAGGACAAAATATAAAAAGTACTAGAACACCACTGGATAAAAGTTGGCATATTCTTTAAGCATGTAATTTATACACAAGTGCTGCCATTAAAGTTGTATAATTTCATAAATGTTCACAAACATAATATTCAACAAAAAATTACATCAAAAAAAACAGGGAACTTATTGAAATATTGCTTTTATGACCAGGCAAAAAAAAAAAAAACCAAACGAAATATTCTCCATGATAACAAAATAATACTAAAATACATTCAGATGTAGCGAAAATATGCTATCAGTTAAAATTGTAAGAAACTCTTGTATCAGTTCAAGCACTGTAAATGCCATTGTTTTCACTTAAAAATTATTACAACGAAAAAACACAGATTGTCCAAAATTACGGATATGTATGAAAATGAAAAAGTTATTACTTTACCATCTTACAGTACAGTTACCCTCTTGTTCTACATTACACTAAACCCTCCTCTTTTCAACATTATGTTTTACAGATGAAATTCTCTCCACAAAATGTCCCGATTAGTCAAAACAACTCGGCAACTACTTAATTTGTCAACTTTCAACAGCACATTTAAAGAATGGATGTATGCTCACGGCAAATATACAAGGACAACCAGGAAGTGTCCTTTTGACCCTTGAGTGACCTGGGTTATGGAAGTCACAAGAGCAACCCTTTATGAATATGCATATCATACATCATTAGTAAAATAAACTTGCTTTCTCTGAAAGTCGTAAAGATATAATCATTAAGTTGAAGTTTTCAACATTATCTTTCACAGATAAAATTCTTTCCACAAAATGTTCCGATTAGTCAAATCAACTCTGCAACTACTTATCTTGTCAACTTTCAACACCAAAAATATAAGACAGGAAGTGACCTGGGTTATGGAAGTCACAAGAGCAACCCTTCATGAATATGCATATCATACATCATTTTCTCTGAAAGTCATAAAGATATAATTGAAGTGATGGGTGATAGATCTGCTATTATTCAATTTACTAAAATGTTTTGAAACTTTTGTAGATTTGTGAATCCAAATAAAAGTGACTTCTACAATGTTTTCTTCACTCGACACGGCTGTTTTGGGATTGAAGAGAAAATAAAAGTGACCTCGCTTTCTCTGAAGTCATAAAGAAATAATTGAAAGTGATGGATGATACGATCTACTATTATTTAATATAACTAAAAATCATTTTTCTTTTTTTTTAGATACGTGAATCCAAATAAATGTGATTTCTACAATGTTTTCTTCACTCGACACGGCTGTTTTGGGATTTAAGAGAAGATATAAGCTCACTTGCTTTCTCTGAATTCATAAAGGAATAATTTAAAGTGATGGATGATACGATCTGCTATTATTTAATATAACTGAAAATCAAATTCTAAATTTGTGTAGATACGTGAATACAAATGAATGTGACTCAGCACTCCTCTTGGTTTAAAAGATAAAAATGCAAAATACCTAGAATTACTTGTTCCTAATACAATAGTTGAACAAGCCAATGAACCACTCATTAACTGCCCTGTACCCATCCACACTTGCCTACGTGTTCAAGAACAAAAATACCTACTAATTGTGAAGTACCTCGTGATTAAAAGAAAATCAAGCGAAACATGCGAGCCATAAATCTTTTGAACAAAATGTGAGTAAACGAATCCAAACGGTGACCAATTAAACAGAAACATTGACAGGGCAATAAATACAATAGGACATTTGAGGTAACTAAAAGGCACAACTGAATGCCAGACAAAGCATGAAAAGTTGTGGTAATGACAAACCAAACTTACATACATTTTCCCCACCCATGACCGTAATTCTCATTCACGAAGTGTGTGTGTGTGAGTGTGTGTGTGGGAGGGGGGGGAGGGGGGGAACCAGTCCTATTCCACAAAATGTTGTGTGGGGAGGATATCAGACCACACTTCTCCACAAAGTGGGTAGAAAAAGTTTTCCTAAAAGAGGGCACTGGGAAGGGCACGGGGAGGAGGAGGGGGCCCAGTCCCAGGAATTATGACCCTGCCACTACCTAAACACAGGATAAGCTTAATAAAATATATATCCTTCACTGTACTTTCTACATACATGGCAGAGATGGAGGAGAATATGGCTCTCACTTTTTTCTCAGATAATCTATAAAGATTTTCCCAGTCCACCAACCATCAATATGCCAAGTGTACAGCTCCACCTCGTGGAAAATTATACTCTGCAATACTCACTAAAGAAATTTAATAATTCTGTAATCCTAGAGGGATTTCATCATGTGACTCTAAACTCATCTGGAAGCCATTTTGCAGGCAGCGTGGTCGTTAAGTGTCACGAATATTCACACGGCCCAGTCACATTACACGTACAACATACTAACATACCAGTACCAGTTCAGCGAATTTTACTAATTACATTTTTTGTTCGCTTTTGAATTTACTGCATATTTTCTTCAAGTTTTATATATTCACTGGGTGTATGAAGAGTAACTTTAACGTTAATACCAGTTGATTATTCTTTATACTCAGACGAAGCCTACATATACCTAATATAAAGTGCTTGCTACAAATCCTACTGTGTACCGTAGGTTGAAAGCCGTCCATGTGTAATGGCTGTACGCAGAAACCCACTTGAAACATCAATCAGGATCAGAAGGAAATCGAGAAAATGTCTTTTTATTCCCCTGCACACACCTATTAGTGCAACCAATGGCACAGTAAGATCCAGGCATAATCATCTTACAAAAATAATCTTATATAACAACATGCAAACGTACGTAAGTTTAAGTGTACAGCAGACGCCAGTGTTTTCCCCCGACAAAATGGCAATGTAAACAAAGTCATGTGGCCTTGTGACGTCAGCTGAAACATTCTTGTCTTTATATTCTACAGTGGAGTTATCAAAGGAGAGCCTATATGGACTGATTAGCTCAATTAACCTCTTTGAGTTAGTCGATTGACAGCTTTTTCAACCAATCACCGCATGAATTTACCTAGCAACAAAATCTGCATAACTAAGTGGGCCAAAATTCCTATGCGGTACTGGTACAATACAGCTAGCTAGTAGTCAATACAATATACTGCACAAAACAAATTTCTGCACACACAGACTGAGTGACAAGATAATGAACAAAAATTGCACCTACGGGCCCGCAACAGGCTTTGTAATTCCAATTCCTGTTACCCACAACACTTAGCAACCATAATTTTATTTATTCATTTTGCTAAAAACTAAATTTTCAGAGAGGTCCCATAAATAGATCAAAGCTAGTGGCAGGCCGCATAAACAGTTAAATGTCAATGCATTGGTCATAAATGATTGCAGACTAGAGGTTTGTTTGCCCCCCTAGTTAGAGCGTTACTATGGTGGGGGTGGCCTATTTCTGTACATCGGTAGAACACCAGCTTTCCAGCCGGCATGTCATGGATTCAATCATCGGTTGAGTCATACCAAAGACTTCTGACGGAGGCTACAAACAGTACGGAACACAGATCTCACAAACAAAGGGCGACAACACAAGATTTCAAATTCATCCCACAATAATTCACCCTGTCTTTCCTTCCATATGCCGTTTAATACAGATCTCTTGCATACATATAATCTCATACAGGTATTATTTATAAAAAATAATTTACAGACGTTCAAGTTCCCTTAAAATCAGCCAGGGATGAGTTGATAACCAGTGACAATGCTATGGTGAATCATCACACAGAAACAGTGATTCCATACTACTACTTCAAATTAGTTTAGTGTTTTGTAGACCACTTCAAACCTGAATCGATGATTTCCGGAAAACTAACCTAAATGTCTCTGGCTGAAAAACATGTGTCCACAATGGACCAATCGTATCTTATCAACCAATCGAATACTGTGGGATTATTTTGGCTGTCTACACAATTCACAAATGGTATGGGGTCAAGCGTACGAAAAAATACTTTCACACGCGATCATACATGCTTTATACCTGGAGGTTATACAAGCACAGTTGTTTACATATCCTCCAGTAACTGCAGTTGACATACCCTGAAGTAATCACGTTTGGCTAAAATTGGTTTGAAATTTGTTTAAAAAACTTTTGAAGACATGGACCCCCACAAAAAGCATCCACCAAATACCATTCTAAGGGCTATATCGCCATGGTGCAGCCAATAGTGGCTCATACTATTACTAACATATATCTTATACTACAGATATATGTTCAAGGATTACCTTTGTGTTGAAATATGTTCCTCAAGAACAATACAATAGTAAACAAAATATTTGCAAAATTATATGGAGAAATATTAATGTGCTTTACCACCAGTAGAAATTTGAAAAAAGATATTCAATCCATAAATATAGTTAGTTTAATCAATAAAATTAAAACATTTGCAAAGAAAGTGAGTGTGTTATTCAATTCTTGTAAGGTATACTTTCTACATAAGTTATTTTACATAAATCTGTAACATATTTAAAACTTGATAGCTCGGGAGAAGGGGGCCACTTTAAACTAAAGGTGGTAGAGGTATGGGGGACTTCATACTAAAAGTGGTAGGGGTATGCAGCCCATCAACCGAAAACCATACATACTCGCAGTATGACAAGATTATTTGATACCTGCAATATGAAGTTATAAAATTTTCATACCTGCAGTATGAAAGAAATCAATTTTCATACCTGCAGTAAAGAGTATTCAATATAAATATAAATATAGATATATATATATATATATATATATATATATATATAAATATATAAATATATATATATATATATACATACATACATATATATATACCCTCACATGTGGAAGTCTTCCCCCACCCCACAATTAAAAATTGCAAAAAATATGTTAGATTGCTTTGGGAGGTATGAATCTTGGTCAGAAGATATATCTTTAATTCTATCATATGAAATAAGGATTATGTCAGACTTTATGTCTCCTTTAAAGAAGCCTCGTTGATAAGTGAGGTCTTTTTTTTTATGTATAGAGTTGATATAAAATATGTCTGATTTTTTGTTGTTGAAATAATTATGATCAATTTGAACATTCGTATTGAAGGTTTTCAGTGCCATCACAAGCACGAAAAGTATGTTTGAATATTCTTATGACTCCAGAAAAACTCACTTTTCAGCCGCCAGCTCCTTTAAACACTGACAATTGCACCGAGTATGCAACGCCTGAAGAATAAATACGCCCTCCCTTTTCAGCCAAGCACTACTTAAACATATTCTCCAAAACCGACTTAGAGATCATATCATAATATGGTAAAAATGGGTGATATGGTAAAAATGGGTGATATGGTAAAAATGGGTAATATGGTAAAAATGGGTAATATGGTAAAAATGGGTAATATGGTCAAATAAAAATCTTACATCTGTACCATATTATTATAACTTCAGAGTAAAGGATATCTGGTGAAATTAGCGCTTTATTTTGATTTCGAATTAATTCCTATCTGAAATATTCATTCAACCGATTGGCTTGTCAATCAACCGATTAGCTTGTAAAACAACCGATTACCTTGTAAAACAACCGATTTACTTGTCAATCAACCGATTGGTTCGTCAACCAACCGATTGGTCCGTCAACCAACCGATTGTTCCGTCAACCAACAGATTGGTCCGTCAACCAACCGATTGGTCCGTCAACCAACCGATTGGTTTGTCAACCAACCGATTGATTCATCAATCAACCGATTGGTTTGTCAATCAACCGATTGGTTTGTCAATCAACCGATTGATCTGTCAATCAACCAATTGGTTTGTCAATCAAGCGATTGGTTTGTCAATCAACCGATTGGCTTGTCAATCAACCGATTGGTTTGTCTACCAACCGATTGGTCTGTCAATCAATCGATTGGTCTGTCAATCAATCGAATGGTCTGTCAATCAATCGATTAACTTTGTCAACTATGCTCCTACATCATCTAAGTATGCAAACAAGCTATCTCTGAAATAAGTATCAAGAATTTAATTCAAGGTAAATATAAAATAAAAACAAATATGGCAGATATTCTTTGTATGAGAAAGTTACATGAAGATTATGAAGGGTAACTTCTGATCAAATTCCACTTCAAAAAAATTATTTAGGAGGCCGAGGAGCTATAAGAGAAAATTTCAAAAGAGTTGCTAAATTTTGAACGGAATAGTATGATTAATCCTATTTTTTATCTTTCGTGTATTGCCTTATTGTCCGAAAAAATGTTAATCCACCAAGATTCTCACACCTACTATGCGTAATTGAACAAGTTACAGTTGTCAAATAGTAATTGAAGATTGAATCAGCATTTTATATAAAAAGAATGCATATTTTGCAGCTGACATTGTCTCATAGAGTTAATCAAAATATCTTGAAATATATGATATTTCAGAGGAAAATAATTGGTACACAATTGATGATAATATTTCTTCAAAAATCTGAACCTTACATCTTGAATTAAATAATATTCATCTTTCCTCCACCGCAAAAACAAAAAAGTTTTGGTTAGACGTGAAAGATGGATTGATCTTCATTTGACCTCTTTCTGAAGATGCTGAAGGAACTCGTAGTATGACATGGAGGACTCGGTTCTGTCTTGGATGAGTTGCTGGATGAAGAGTATCCTCTCACGACTGTCTTCCCTGTAAAATGAAAAAGAAAAAGAATTAAGTTGGTATCAAACTTGCTGGCATGTCAACAACAATGGTTATATAGTGCCAGAGTTAAATCAAAGCTCGGGTCATGACGAACCCATCAGGCCGATTCTTATCCCCAGTTTCCTTGGTGTGAGCGTATAGGGCTCCCCTTGGACAGGATGCCAGTCCATTGCAGGTGAACTACCCAGCAGAGCTGCTATTCATTCACAGCTGAGTGGACTGAAGCATGTAGAGTAAAGTGTCTTCTCTTCACGACTGCACCACAATAAAAAGATTCATTAATGTTCCAGAGTTTCAGGATCTTTACTCAACCGACCACAGTTGAACCCATTATGTTGCCATTTTCAATAACTTGAAATTAAATTGATAAATTTTATAGCTGTCTACAAACCAGTAAATTGCATGATACCTTAGAAAGTATTCATTATTGTAAGGATCCATGTTTCAGAGAGTGTGTAACTTTCAACAGCTCCTTCTGGGAGGACTCTGAGGAGAATCAGGTATTCATCATTAACAAGGATCCAGACAATTCTAAACAGTTCAAGGATTCTTCTTTAAATAAGATTTTGAAATTATACTTCTTGCACTTAATTGTTCTTCCTGTTTACGACATGCAAGATGCTGGAATGCTCTTCATAGAAGTTTCCCTAGAGTCACTGGCATACAGGCTCAAAAAAACTTGTTTTCTTATTCTTGGGAAATTTCCCCTCATTGTCATAAGGAAATTGGCAATCAGCAAAATATGAATACTTATTCTTTCACTTGTATTTGGGGCCATTTGTATTTGAACCCATCAAACGTGTCCTGTATACTTACACACTTAGTCATTCTATGTTACATATGGAGTGCAGAATATTTTCTGACACCAGTTCAATATTTACTCAAAAAATCCTTTCTCTCCTGAGAAAAATGTCAATGCATAACAAATACAACAACTGATTGATTTTCAAAATATTCTGTATTATAAATCATGTGACTTCTCACCTGATCACATGAAGTGGAGCATGGTACGGCCTAGCCTCTAACAACCAATTGATGAAGATTCTTAATCTCTCTGAGTGAATGTTCTCTAGTTCTGGCAGTTGAATCTATACATGGGAAAAACAGTTTATGTAGCTATACATACAAGAAGGTATCGAGGGATTTTATCATGTGACTCTTTTATAACTCAATTGTAAGCCATTTTGTGGGCAGAGCGTTGCGCATTGAATATCTCACACATCTGATCTTAACACAGCCCAGTCACATCACACGTAAAACAAACAGACTCAATCTAAAACACGCGCTGATGATAAAAACACGCGCTGGGCATGCAAAACAAGTGCTGGGCATATAAACACGTGCTGGTTGAAATGAACTTGCCAGATGAATTAATTTTTAATATAAAATGTTATTTTAAAGAAAATATTACGCTTCAAGTAATCTTAATCAGTGGATTCTTAACAAGTCTATTAGTAAGTGCAACCAACGGCACAGCAAGATTCCGGCATACTACTTACAAAAGTAATCTTAAATATTAACATGCAAACGTTTGTAAGTGTACTGCAGACGGCAGTCTGTCCTACAAAATGGCGATGTAAACAAAGTCATGTGACCTCATGAAGTCAGCTGAAACATCCTTATAGCTAGCATATCTGAATACAGATCTCATGGCTACCAATGGCTATCATGGCTCCCTCTCAGAATGGTTAGGGTAACAACCTTCTATGAGGGGTTTTGGTCCCAGCCCTACCCCCATAGGGAGTCTTGGTCCCAACCCTCCCCTCCATAGGGAGTCTTGGTCCCACCCCTCTTCTCCATAGGGAGTCTTGGTCCCAGCCCTCCCCTCCATAGGGAGTCTTGGTCCCAGCCCTCCCCTCCATAGGGAGTCTTGGTCCCAACCCTTCCCTCCATAGGGAGTCTTGGTCCCAACCCTCCCCTCCATAGGGGGTCTTGGTCCCAACCCTCCCCTCCATAGGGAGTCTTGGTCCCAACCCTCCCCTCCATAGGGAGTCTTGGTCCCAACCCTCCCTCCATAGGGAGTCTTGGTCCCAACCCTCCCCTCCATAGGGAGTCTTGGTCCCAGCCCTCCCCTCCATAGGGAGTCTTGGTCCCAACCCTCCTCTCCATAGGGAGTCTTGGTCCCAACCCTCCCCTCCATAGGGAGTCTTGGTCCCAACCCTCCCCTCCATAGGGAGTCTTGGTCCCAACCCTCCCCTCCATAGGGAGTCTTGGTCCCAACCCTCCCCTCCATAGGGAGTCTTGGTGCCAAACCTCCCCTACATAGGAAGTCTTGGTCCCAACCCTCCCCTCCATAGGGAATCTTTGTCCCAGCCCTCCCCTCCATAGGGAATCTTTGTCCCAGCCCTCCCCTCCATAGGGAGTCTTGGTCCCAACCCAACCCTCCATAGGGGTCTTGGTCCCAACCTCCCCTCCATAGGGGTCTTGGTCCCAACCCTCCCTCCATAGGGAGTCTTGGTCCCAACCCGCCCCTCCATAGGGAGTCTTGGTCCCAACCCTCCCCTCCATAGGGAGTCTTGGTCCCAACCCTCTCGGAAACATTTGGCTCTAGCCCTCTCAGGAGAGTTTTGGTCCCAACTCTCTCAAAAAGTATTGGTCTCAACCCTCTCCAGGGAGTTTTAAATTGTAGAGTCAAAGTATAAATGCGCCACACAGAAAAAACAGAAAGAAAAACAGAAATCAATAAAGGAAATATACACTTACCATTCCTTCTGGTATACTCTGAAAGTCGGGTACATCTAAGACATTTGTAAGGAATTCTACAGGTACATTCCTTCCCACCAGTAGGTACATGACATGACCCCTGTCCATCAAATACGCCCCGTCCCTGCTGATATACTCTGCAGACAGACCTAGCCTAGGTGGCTGGGAAACCGCTTGGTCTTTGATTAAAATAGCATTCTATAAATGAAGAAAAAATATCAATTGTAACCTAATCATGTGTCTCAGTTTCTTACAGAGCAAACGGAAAAGGAAAAAAGGCACTATAGGATTAACTGCACTTTTGTGAATTTCCAACAGAGCAAAATGTTGAAGAAATACATTTTATAATATGAGGACTAATCAGTGTTTGCACCAAAGTTTAAAATTTGGGGAAGGGGGTTTTCCCCCCTGTGTAAATTTAGGGGGAGGGGATTTTCCCCTTGTGTAATTAGGGGGGATTATTCCTGTGTGTAATTTTTTTTTTTTGGGAGGGGGGGATTTCCCCCTTGCGTAATTTGGTCACATCACATCATTCCCATCACCATTGTATGCTATACACCACATGCACAACACACTACATGTACAATCTAGATATATAGCAGACAACATGATTGTGTTACTATTACGTGTTGTAGTTCATCACATTCATTGCATATTTCATAAGATCGCAACAGCGTAAACATCTGGACACTCAGAGTGAGAGGCCTGTACTGGGCCAGTTTTTTCGTTCTTTTTGCCCACTGACATCAAAGTTTTCCAGTGCAGGGTGTAGAAACACGTTTTAAATTTCTTTTTTTGTTCTTTTTATGACATTTCAGCAAGTTTTATAATTAAACTTATCCCTCAACAATCATGGCCTAAGCTGTAGCATTACAACTGTTAAGAATGAAGTAGCTGCACAAAAAACATCATACTGTATTTTAGTTTTGGGTTATTCAGTTTTCTTTACAGAAATTTCCCACCTTACATTTTTTTTTTTTTTTGTGGGAATCCCGCATCTTAATGTGAACACTGGGACTAATAAAATAAACTATGGTGATACTTTATTCTGTTTAGAAGTTATTGCCCTCCTAAGAGGAATAAGATATCAACACTTTTTTTTCTTCACTAAATTGCCTTTTCAATAATCCTCGATCAAATACTCTTTTCTTCCCTAAATTGCTTTTTTAAAAATCCTTGACCACATACATAAAAATGGGAATTAACAGGAATATTCCTTCAACAAACTCGTGACATCTTTAAAATCTTCATATCGCCTGAGTGGATCAAAATATCTTACTCACATTTTGTCCTCCCCAATACAAAATGGACACGTTTGACCACTAAACTAATTCATTGAAGGAATATTCCAGTGAATTTTCACTTTCATATTTATGACAAAGGACTAGAATTTTTCAAACTGAGTTAGCATATTTCTTCAGTACAATCAGCTGCTGTACCCAAACAATTAGCTGTAGGTTCTGGAATAAAAGTTGTAAACAGCAATATGAGTGTGTATTGCCTTCTAATACAACGTCACACGTTTGAAAGCACTTTTTCATATGCTTGGTCCCATGCCGTGTGTAAATTGTGCAGAATCCCCCAGTATTTGATTGGTCGATAAGATTCCCCCTGTATATCATTGGTCCATTTGGACACGTGAAATTCGGTCATGTAACATTATTTAAATCAGTTTTCAGAAAAATGCAGATTCAGATTTGAAAACTCTTTTAAAGATTTGTTTGTTTGATTAATGAGGGCTTAACGGCACCACGACAACGAGGGTCAAATTGTGCCTGAGAGGTTAGATTATAATTTGGTGGAAAAACCAAGCTGAAATCTTATACCCTTCATAACTCCTAAACGAAACAAGATATAAATAATCATGGTATTTCACAAAAATTGCAGATTCAGATTTAAAGACTCTTTTAAAGATTTGTTTGTTTGTTTGTTTGATGCCTTAACGGCAATACGGCAATGAGGGTGAAATTGTGCCTGAGGTTAGATTATAATTTGGTGGAAAAAACCAAGCTAATATCTTATACCCTTCATAACTCCTAAACGAAATAAGATATCATCATGGTATTTCACCAATTTATGAAAATGAAAATTCACAGCAATATTCTTTTAATGATTAGGAGATGCATTTTTGGGGTTTTTTCCTGGCTAAGAAACAATTCCAGTTATATCAATGGTACTTACATCATCTGATAAATCATGAACTGGGTAGAGGTCAGGGTGGACCCTGAGCATGATGTACAGAAGAGGCTGCGATTTAAAACATTCCATGGCGTACACTCTTTCATCCAGCTTTGTACTAGAACCAAGCCTGAAGGCAATCTACAAAATAAAATTATTGATTGATCAAATTAACAATTATTGATTGATTGATTGATTAATAGGTTGATTGATGAGAATCGTCAGCACATTATAATGTGGTCATATTGTGCTAGAGGTCAAATTATATAACTAGAACGGTAAATACAGTCATGGTTTACAAGCTGATGTCACACAAGGCATCCCAGGCCATGGCGTCCCACCCATTATCCCACATGTTATCCCACCCTATATATGCATGTCATCACCACATGTTCACCAAAAAAAGATCAAATAGCAGTTGATGAGAATGTAAAAAGAGGTGCAAAAATACCAAAAGGGAAACAGGAGTAATTGTTTATGTATGAAACAGAGAATTCTACAATCATATTTTTTTGCTTCTTTCAATGTTGCATAACGAAAATTATTATCAATTAAAATGCATAAACCAAAAGAGTACAACCTAAAGACACATTGAACAAAAAACACTTGGGAGGAAAATAACAAGAGTTAAAATGAACACAATACACAAAACCAGAATAAAAAGATGCATCAATGCTCCACAGTATCAAGATATTTTACTATACCCACATCCAAACTTTAACCCAACATGTTTGCCATTTTCAATAACCTGAAATAACAAAATTAAACAGATCAATTTTGTAGCTGTCCATAAACAGTGCAAATTGCATGCATGATTCCTATAAAGCATAGCATGGATCCATGTTTCAGAGAGTGTGTAACTTTCAACAGCTCCTTTGGGAGTAATCTGAGGAGAATCAGGTATTCATCATTAACAAGGATCCAGACAATTCTAAACAGTTCAAGGATTCTTCTTTAAAGAAGATTTTGAAATTTTCTTGCATCTGCGATAAATATTTAGTTCTTTCTGTTTATGACATTTTTATCTTTTACATTTTGATGGTGTATATATATATGATAATATGTAACATCCCAACATGTATCTTGCCACAAATTTAACAAACATAGCACCAATCTTATTAACCAATCTTACAATCACATAGAGCAACAGGGCTTAACACTAGCAATGTTTATTTCTTTTAAACCCCAGGCACATACATACAAACACTTGACAGCACAAATTCCTGAGCCTTGGTATTGGAAACAAACATCTTAATGAAACTGTAAAGACATGGTCAAAAACAACCCAATTTATTTACATAAATGTTTCTGTACCAACATACAAATTTACCCCGCTAAGCGTAGCGGGGATATTTACGAGAGTTATACTTACCTTCCATGCTATAATATGCAATCTGGTCACACGACCTGATTCTAACGCACTTCTAACCGAACCTAAAAACGCAGTAACCAGCCAAGCCCTGACCTCCATAATACCTCTGTACCACCTCACTCAACATTCCACCGAGGCCTGAACGAGAGGGGCGGGAGGGATGCATGGAAGGTAAGTATAACTCGTAAATATCCCCGCCACGCTTAGCGGGCAAATTTACTTCAAGTTATACCTTACCTTCCATGCTATAATATGCAATCAGATTGCAACCGAGGATAGGAAGGAAGGGAGTTCAGATCGCCGCACATTTTTTTTTTTTTTTTTAATGGCTGGTACGAAAACTCACACGAACCGAATCCCGTTTAAAGGATCGAAATTCCTTCACCTCGAAGGATGAAAGACCTCAAGAGTGGGAGGAACTAAAACATAGGAAACCACGGCAGGTACAGTCAAACCGAACAAGGCACCATTCGTTGACAGTAACGGAGGCAAACCTCGAAAGAACCTGAGCGTAAAGCCCAGAAAAACAAGCCAACCGGAAGAGCGTTTGGACACAACTACAGCAAAGTGTCCACAAAAACGCCACAAGCCACACCGGATTCGCCCACGAGACAGAACCGGCGAGGAAACTACGATTGGGAACGGCGTGTACCAATGAAAACGAATTGAAGAAATCCCGGACAAGGGAAAATTCGTTAGCGCATAACCGCGTAAGAGCTAAAGTTAGCGGGGAACACGAACGCCGAAAAGTGAGTCAGACCAAAAACAAGAGAAAAACCGCAAAGCGGTTTCTCGAACGCCGCACGAGAGATCCCGTGAAAAGAGGTTATGCCCCAACCCGAGTGCATACCGCGGCCGTTCTATGAACAGTTCAGACTACTTTAACAGAAAGCCACTGGATGATCTATCGGAGGAAAATGTCACATGACACACTACGAAGAGATCTCCCAGAACTCACCAGTGGTCGCAAGTCAAAGACCGTAGACCCCACCGAAAAACCCTGGTGGATAGCTGCAAGGTATCCCAGAGCTCATGACGGAACTATGACAAAAATCGCCCCTGACCCGAGGCTCAAATGACGTGAAGCCTGCAAGGTCTCGAGCAGCCAAAGTTCGCCCTGCGCCGAGACGAAAAAGGGTCAAGTACCCGCCCAAGTTTCCGACAGAAGGGGTCACAAGAAAAGTGCCCCGACCTTGATCAAGAAGCCCGTCGCACCGACGGTGATATCTGACGGGTGAAAACCGTAGCAGTTGCGGGACGCGTAGCTCCAGGCCACGCCTATCAACAGCGAAACTTGTCTAAGAAGTTGACTGGAGAAAGTGTTAACGCATTACTCACGATAGTAACAACCTTGAAACCGCGGAGCCTACGGCTCGGTAGCGGAGAAAAACGAATACTGTATGTCTGTACGGGCAGTTAAGTAACAGGCCGTAAAACCGCAAGCAGCTGTAAGGTGTTAAAGTATGGAAGGAACCATACGTGCCGTTGTTGGTAATAGCTACCCCAAACGTAAGGTTGTCTACCAAAAGGCCACCTATGGTCAAGAAAAATCTCCTTCATGGAGGTAATATTGACAAGTAGGGGTAACGTACTACGCCAACCGTATGAGTCATAAACCCCAACACTGGGGTAGAAATCACGAAAGAGGTGACGTCCTGTGTATACTACACGGACCGTTAAACACCCTGCACCACGGAGCGAAAAAGCGGCGTGGCTACTGGGGGACTTACGCCGTACAAAGTCGCAACCCGTTAAATATAATAGATCCGTTATGGGTCTACAAAGGCGCCAGCATGACAAGTAAAACCACGAGTCCACCGCTAACGATGTCGCTGTGCACCACGGAGCAAAAGCTCGTGGCTACGCGAGGGGACAACTGGTACTGGTACGTGTCCCAACGGTAGCTATCAGTACCAAAGGACCGTCTAGGTCCACGATAGCGTGAACGCGTACTACACCTGTAACGTGAGTCGTTATCTGATTATACCTCTATTCACCACGGGCCACCGGTAAGTGGCGACGCGTGGGGAAGAAGTACACAGTGCGCGTTCCGTTGAGAATAGGTAAAATATATATAAACTGAGGCCGTAAGAAATACGGAGGAGTTCACGTGCCACGCAAGCTATAATGAGTCGTAAACTGAGTTTGTTCCATCACGGAGCTCGAAAACCGGTAGCTGCGTGGGGAAGAGGGGACGACCGTCGTACTCAGTACGTGTCCCGGTAAGAGAAACGGCCGCGAACGCAGTAGTTCATGGCTACTGGTCCTCTACCACACGCGCGCCGCTGGTATAGGCCGTTAACTCCGCTTGTATAAAATCACTACGGAGCCGCCGGCCGCGGCTACGCGTGGGGACTGCCGTCGAACGCCAAAAACGCCCCAGCAAGAAAAACGACCGCGAACACTGCAACACGCCGCTAACGGTCGCAATATCCGGTTCCGATACCGGGTTTATCGTGCGTTGTCGAAACCGCGTTAATATCTGTAGAATGTGAGCCGAGGGTCTCGCTCGACGCAAGAATCACATTCAGGTATGCCTCCCGTAAAGAAGGAAATCTTATCACCCAAGCGCTGGGCCTCGAAACCCGAGCAAGCGCTAACACGCGACGATCCTGGGAGCGTGACGTACCGACAAACGGGGACTCGTCCTCGTGTCCATGAACTGGTGAAAAACTATGCGGAACCGTGACGTTCAACGCGAAAATCTCACCAAGTCAGCTCACACGGGCGTGGGGATCTCCGAAACTAACGGGTGTGACGTGCGTTGTATGCGTTACCTTGCTGTAGAACTAAGCAGCACTACAGACCCTAACGTCATCCCATGCCCCGGACGGAGCCGCTTGTTGTGTTACGGACCCGTGCGGGGCGTAAAACAAGCCGTGGGGCCGTATGGAACCGATTATCGGAGCCGTCACGGACCCTAATGGACCGATGCAAGAAATCCAATGGCTCTACAACTAGCCGTAAAAAGGGGACTAACTCACGTAAGACCCGTGAGGGCGCCGCCTCTAGTTGGCCGACCGGTCCCATCGCGAACCGAGGACCACAGCGGTGTACACGGGTTTGAACAAGTCCATAACACCAAAGCGCAACCTAAGAAGCGTTTACATACGGCGCACCGCAGGACAGTCAAGGCGCGAACGACCGACACTAGGGACCTGCCCGTCGTGGTCGATGATATAGGCGCAAAACATCGCGGAACTGTGACGTTCAACGCGAAAATCCTACAGAGGCAGTTCACACGGGCCGAGGACAGCGTAGCTATGACCAAGCAGCTTCCTAGCTAGCGAACTCAACTTCGGGTTCATCGACAGTGTACGTTATCCCGTTGCAAAAACTCCGGTCGTACAGGCCCGCACGTCTAGAGAAGCGTTTGCACGCTATGCAAAGCGGGACCTCTGAGGTGCGTATCGTCGGCGCGCGGAGGCCTGTCCTCCGTGCCTACGATACTGGTGAAAGTAATTGCGAAATGTAACGTTCAACGCGGATAATCGTATAAATGGTGTTCACATGATCGTGGAACTGCGAGCTAAAGGCCACGGAACCATGAATAGAATAGCTCTCACGGCGCTATACTACTTGTGAAGATTATCACTTGTCACCTGGCCACATAGCTCGTAGCTAGCGGGTGCATATCCGGGTAAATCGTGCGTGTACGATATCCCGTTACAAAACTACGGAGCCGTGACGCATCCGAACACCGAGCCGCTACCGCTCTCGGTCGCACCTTGAAAAATACCGGTCGCGGTGGAGTCTGTGCTCCGACCACGCCACTGGAACCCAATCGCTGCAAAGAGTACCACGAATGGACTCGCAGCATAATCTGCACGCCGTAACGCGTGAGATGGATGTGACCGAGCGTAAAGCAAAGAAGCGTTATCACGCTATGCCGGGTCATCAAGGGTGTGTAGAGCATCGACGCCCGAGGACGTGTCCTCCATGTCCATGATACTGGTGAAAATAATTACGGAACGGTAATGTTCAACGCAGACAATCTTAATTATGCGTTCACACGAGTCGTGGAACTGCGTAGCTAATGGCTACGGGACCAAGAAGAAAATAGCTGTCCTGATGCTATACTTCTTGTAAAGAAAGTCATCTGTCACCTGACCACGTAGCGTAGTAGCTAGTGGGCGTATAACGGGTGAACCGTGCAGTGTACGTTATCCCATTAGAGATAAGTTCCGCTCACTGGAGCCGTCCAATGGAAGCGAAAGGACCCGTGAACGCGACTCGTATGGAACCCACGGACCCGTAAATACGGGCCGCGGAACCGCCAATGGAACCGTGACGGACCCGTAAAACACGGACCGTGGAACCGCACGGGACCCGTAAACATGGGCCGTGGAACCGTATAACTGTCGTAGCCGTTGGCTACGACCAAGAAGAAAAATAGCTGTCTCAATGCTATACTTCGGATGAACCGTGCACGGTGTACGCCTTTCAAGAGGCGCTCCGCTAGAGTGGGCGGCGCCCCGCCTCCTGGCTTTGGACCTGGGTGGCGGTGGGGAGACGAAGAGGGCCTCTCAGACCGCCGCTTCTCCACTTTCTCCGCCGCTCTTTGAAAGTACCGGTCGCGTGGAGTCTGTGCTCCACCACGCCGCTAGATCCCAATCGCTGCAAAGAGTACGGGATTTGACTCGCAGCATAATCTGCACGCCAGAACACGTGAGATGGATGTCACCGAGCGTAATTTAAAGAAGCGTTTGCACGCTTCGCATCACGACATCCTGGGTGTGTAAAACATCGACACTCGGGACCTGTCCTTCATGTCCATGATACTGGTGAAAATAAATACGGAACTTGTAACGTTCAACGAGACAGTCTTAATTGCGTTCACACAAGCCGTGGAACTGCGTAGCTAATGGCTACGGGACCAAGAAGAAAAATAACTGTCAATGCTATACTTCTTGTCAAGAATGTCACCTGTCACCTGACCACGTAGCTAGTGGGCGATAACGATTAAACCGCATGCGATGTAATGCGTGAACCCGTTAAATACGGACCGTGTAAACACGGGCCGCGAACCGCGAATGGAACCGTCCGCCCGTAACAACGGGCCGCGGAACCGTATGGAACCGTCCGCCCGTAACAACGGGCCGCGGAGCCGCCTCTGCCCGTAACAACAGGCCGCGGAACCGTATGGATCACGGAACCGTCCAATGGAACCGTCCGCCCGTAACAACGGGCAGCGGGAACCGTATGGACCACGGAACCGCCCGCCCGTAACAACAACGGGCCGTGTGGAACGCGGTGGATCCCGAACCGTATGGATCCGCCCCGAACCGCACAATGCCCGCATAGGGCTGCGGAACTGGAACCGTCAGGGATGGTCCAACGGAACGTATGGAACCGGGCGCCCGAATAACGGGCCGCGAACCGCACGGACCGCCCAATGGAACCGCCCGCCCGTAACAACGGGCCGCGAACCGTATGGAACCGTCCGCCCTGTAACAACGGGCCGCGGAACCGTATGGAACCGTCCAACCCGTAATAACGGGCCGCGGAACCGTAAGGAACCGCCCAATGGAACCGTTAAGCCCGAATAACGGGCCGCGGAACCGTATGGAACCGCCCAATGGAACCGTTAAGCCCGTAACATAACGGGCCGCGGAACCGTATGGAACCGCCCAATGGAACCGTTAAGCCCGAACAACGGGTCGCGGAACCGTATGGAACCGCCCAATGGAACCGTTAGCCCGGAATAACGGGCCGCGGAACCGTATGGAACCGTCCAATGGAACCGTTAAGCCCCTTTAACAACGGGCCGCGGAACCGTATGGAACCGGCCAATGGAACCGTTAAGCCCGTAACAACGGGCCGCGGAACCGTAGGAACCGTTAAGCCCGTAACAACGGGCCGCGGAACCGTATGGACTCACGGAACCGTCCAATGGAACCGTTAGCGCCCGTAACAACGGGCCGCGGAACCAGTATGGACTCCGAACCTTATGGAACTGTCCCGAACTCACAACAACCGGCGGACTGCGCGTTACAAGGGTTGTGGAGTCGATAGGGGACTGTCCAAAGGAACCGTATGGAACCGTGTTTACAACTTAGGCGACGTTAGTTAACGCCCCTAAGAGGATATCTCTCTCTCTCTCTCTCTCTCTACCGTTACGCTCTAGGCGCAACGCCTCTAAGAGCGTAACCTTCTCAGTGAATCTCTTTTATATATCTGAAAAGAGAAGAACATATATCCATGCGTACATACACAAATACGGCAAAGTAAGTATGATCTTACGGACACGCTAAAGAGAGACGAGGCCTAGCAGTCTAAACAGAACACCAAAACTCTCTTGAACAGAAAAATTTTTTACTGAAAAATAAATTTCTTAAGAGAAGAACGTAAGTCCAAGCGTACAAACCTAAACACGGCAAAGTAACTATGATCTTACGGACACGCTAAAGAGAGACGAGGCATAGCACTCTAAACAGAACAACAACACTTGCTTTAACAGAATTTTTTTTTTTTAAACCAAAACATTTTCTATCTGAAAAACTTTATAAACCCGAGAAAACGCGTCCAACGTAATGACTTTTCTAGCGCTGGGGTAGCGTGGGAAACACCAACCACTGTGTACTTGAGGTCTGTAAAGATAAAAGGAAAGATTATTTTCCTGTAATTAGGTCGTCGGAGAGACCCACCCACGTCTCTCCGACACCCCAACTTCAATCCTGAAAATTAAATATTTTAACTCAAAACTGTGTGAGAAAAAATAAAAATATTCATATGCTGATAACGTGAAAAACGAAAGTAAGCTCGCTAGTAACAACTGTAGCTCCCTAGAGTTGTTACAGGGCGACCCCACATTTACCCAGCGGTGACTATGACCCAATGCGCATGCGCCAAAATCGAAAAAGAAACTGGCTTAATGCATACGAGAAGGTGTACTGAAAAAGCCTAGCGTGCTAAACACTATACATAGTATAACGCTAGGGTCACCTCGAGGCGGGTGGGGCTAAGGGAGAAAAAGACTAATTCCCGGGTGAGAGGACCCTAGGCAGGCACAACCTGTGCTCTAGGGCCTAAAACACCCACCACGAGTAGGACGCTCTCGAACTAGCCATTCGCTATGTACGAATGGAGACAAAAACCCGCTATCCTAAGTGTAGGCTACACGGGTAAAGTCGTGTAGGTCGGCCAAGAACTCTCGGACCCATGGCTATCTCACCCTACTCGGAAGACTTGAAAAGGCGAGCCAGATGAGAACGGGCAGCGTAAAAACCCTTCAGGTAGAAGCTGCGAAGAGAAAAAAAGTTAGAAAGGTTAATTGAAATATAAAACAAAAATGACCAGTTTTCAGCGATGTTGTGAAACAAACGCGCTGAAAAAGAGTGAGGTGGTACAGAGGTATTATGGAGGTCAGGGCTTGGCTGGTTACTGCGTTTTTTAGGTTCGGTTAGAAGTGCGTTAGAATCAGGTCGTGTGACCAGATTGCATATTATAGCATGGAAGGTAAGGTATAACTTGAAGTAAATATACCAATTTAAACAGATGAAAATTATAAACCACAAACTAAAAAGCAGTAAGTGCAACATATACCTGCGCCAGCCTGAGAAATTCCCCATGCTAACTTAAGGCCGTTACACACGAACAACGCAGCGAGTAATTTTTTAAACAAACTTGAATAAGGAAAAGAAACATTTTGACCTCTTGTTGTCAGAGAAGTATCATCATCACATAGCTATTCAGCTGATAACTGAAAATTGATTGAAAGGGCCTTTAAAAGCAAAATTCGCGTCGCAACAGAAAATCGCGCCCTACTAAAGCAAATTTCTTCACAGTTTGAACAAAAAAGCATTTCTTAAAAAAACAATTCAGTATCATTAGAAAGCCTCAATTGTAAACTTTATCATGTGTGAGCAAAAAGTCAAAGCATCTTCTATTTGTTTCCTGTATGATTATTTAAAAAAATCGCTCGCCGCGTCACGTTCGGTGTGTTACGGCTTTAATTATATGAAGCCAATACAATCTACTGCAGATATCCTAGCCCTACCAATGTACACCCCCTAAACCTCCCCCGACTTTTGATTTATCTTACTGACCTGCACAACCAACACATAGAAGTTTTATACCTTTTGGCCCATTCTGTTTAGAGGCAAATCTTTCATTTACTTTTCATGTAACACATTTATTGTTTTGATTTCCTTTAAGAAAAGATTTACATTCCATTACTTTCTTTCATCCCAGAAACCAATTATTTACTTTTCCTTCATCCCAGAAACCAATTGTTTTTATTTTCTTTCATCCAGAAACCAATTGTTTTTATTTTCTTTCATCCAAAAACCAATTATTTAATTTTCCTTTCTCCCAGAAACCAATTGTTTTTATTTTCTTTCATCCAGAAACCAATTATTTAATTTTCCTTTCTCCCAGAAACCAATTGTTTTTATTTTCTTTCATCCAGAAACCAAGGGTTTTGACTTATCTAATGCCAGAAAACAATTGATTTAACTTTTTCGAGACCATATAATTATTTGGATATCCTTTCAGGGCATAGCTTCCTCCATTTCTGCCATTCAGCTGATCAGATGTACCCTAAATTATAATCACTTGGACACTAACAAAGCCAAACACTCAATCTTATCAAAATTCAGTCATTACTCCTTAAGACATGTTATGTTGATGACGTGCAGGGGCGTAGGACAAAATTAAGGTCACCAAATTGTACCAACATTTCCCAGAATTTTTACCAAATTTTACCATTTTTTTAAATTTCATGCTAAAAAATTCCTAATTTTACCTCACAACCAGGAAACAAGCATGCAACTGGGAAGTTGAAATCCTCTCCGGGGGCAGTTTAGCACCTCCACTTCACACACCTCTGGTTAATGACAGACAAACAAAGGTAAAAAAACCATAACCTCCATCCAACTTCATTCAAGTTGGCCGAGAGAAAACAAAATGAGAAAAGCAACTATCATCAAATATTCAAATGATTAAAAAAAAAAAAAAAGACAAAAATGAAAACAACTTACATTCTTTAAAATTGCTAGAACATAAAGTGGCAGTAACCTAAGTGATTGCGGACACACAAGGGCGCCAACGGCAGAACCTTCAGGTAAGGAGCTTTTGAAGGCACTAAGGACATCAGTGGTGACATTGACCAATGCATCCCTGGCATCCTCGATGGAAGATCCCACCGATTTGTCGACAGCTGCGGAAAATCAACAATGGATACTCTTTTACAATACGGATCAACCTAGCCTCATAACAAATTGTCGTCACCATCATTTCAATATAAGTTTTCATGATGCCAATATACATTTTTTTAACTTTTCTTTTCTGTAAACCTGTATTTTTGTGCAGTGTTTCTAAATTAGTAATTATTAACTGGGTATTGTGATATATTTCTACATTGCAAAACTTCACTATATGTAATATATCACTATATTGTGATATAGCACTATATTGTGCTATATCACTACATTGTGATATATCACTTCATTGTGATATATCACTATCCCAAAATATCACTATGTCAGTCAAACATCACTCTATCGTCAAACATCACTTTATCGTCAAACATCACTCTATCATGAAACATCACTATATCGCGATACATCAACATATCATGATCACTACATCGCGACAGCAATATATCACAATATATTGATATATATATCAATAAATTGCTATATATCACGAGATCCCAAAACAGTTGTCTGTGAAAATCATGATCTAATTTACCCACATCATGCCAGCAGAAACTGAATATCAAATAGATATTGGATATGGTTGACATCTTCTCCTAATGCAGTCTGTTTTCAATTGATCAAAAATACTTTTATTTACCCATTCTCGAAAGCATGGCAACTATCGCCTGAGGGTCTGCTCCAGCTATGACATCTGAGAGTTGATTGGTTACTGGTATACAGATGGTGTGAACACGAATTCTCCTTTCACCTTTTGAGAAATAACATAAAATCAACTTCTAACGTTAATCTGTTCTTTTTTAACTCTCAATTAGACTAACATGTGCAGTCCACATAACACATACAAAAACCTTTCATTCATGTATAATCTGAAAGGTCATACGATGAGGTCACATGACTAACATGTGCAGTCCACATAACACATACAAAAACCTTTCATTCATGTATAACCTGAAAGGTCATACGATGAGGTCACATGACTAACATGTGCAGTCCACATAACACATACAAAAACCTTTCATTCATGTATAACCTGAAAGGTCATAATGATGAGGTCACATGACTAACATGTGCAGTCCACATAACACATACAAAAAAACCTTTCATTCATGTATAATCTGAAAGGTCATACGATGAGGTCACATGACTAACATGTGCAGTCCACATAACACATACAAAAACCTTTCATTCATGTATAACCTGAAAGGTCATACGATGAGGTCACATGACTAACATGTGCAGTCCACATAACACATACAAAAACCTTTCATTCATGTATAACCTGAAAGGTCATACGATGAGGTCACATGACTAACATGTGCAGTCCACATAACACATACAAAAACCTTTCATTCATGTATAACCTGAAAGGTCATACGATGAGGTCACATGACTAACATGTGCAGTCCACATAACACATACAAAAACCTTTTATTCATGTATAATCTGAAAGGTCATACGATGAGGTCACATGACTAACATGTGCAGTCCACATAACACATACAAAAACCTTTCATTCATGTATAACCTGAAAGGTCATACGATGAGGTCACATGACTAACATGTGCAGTCCACATAACACATACAAAAACCTTTCATTCATGTATAACCTGAAAGGTCATACGATGAGGTCACATGACTAACATGTGCAGTCCACATAACACATACAAAAACCTTTCATTCATGTATAACCTGAAAGGTCATACGATGAGGTCACATGACTAACATGTGCAGTCCACATAACACATACAAAAACCTTTTATTCATGTATAATCTGAAAGGTCATACGATGAGGTCACATGACTAACATGTGCAGTCCACATAACACATACAAAAACCTTTCATTCATGTATAACCTGAAAGGTCATACGATGAGGTCACATGACTAACATGTGCAGTCCACATAACACATACAAAAACCTTTCATTCATGTATAACCTGAAAGGTCATACGATGAGGTCACATGACTAACATGTGCAGTCCACATAACACATACAAAAACCTTTCATTCATGTATAACCTGAAAGGTCATACGATGAGGTCACATGACTAAGATGTGCAGTCCACATAACACATACAAAAAGCTTTTATTCATGTATAATCTGAAAGGTCATACGATGAGGTCACATGACTAACATGTGCAGTCCACATAACACATACAAAAAGCTTTTATTCATGTATAATCTGAAAGGTCATACGATGAGGTCACATGACTAACATGTGCAGTCCACATAACACATACAAAAACCTTTCATTCATGTATAACCTGAAAGGTCATACGATGAGGTCACATGACTAACATGTGCAGTCCACATAACACATACAAAATCCTTTCATTCATGTATAACCTGAAAGGTCATACGATGAGGTCACATGACTAACATGTGCAGTCCACATAACACATACAAAAGGCTTTTATTCATGTATAATCTGAAAGGCCATACGATGAGGTCACATGACTAACATGTGCAGTCCACATAACACATACAAAAAGCTTTTATTCATGTATAATCTGAAAGGCCATATGATAAGGTCACATCTTCAAAAGCAAGCAGTCAATGTTTGTTTGTTTGTTTGATGAGAGTTTAATGGCACCGCAACAGCAAAGGTCAAATTGTGCCTGAGAGGTTAGATCAAGAGGAGATTGAGAGAAACACAAGAACTAAAAGCCAGAAAGCTGGGATCGTGAGAGAAATGTATGGGTGAAAAATTAATGTAGAGAGAGAGAGGGGGTGGGGAAGGAGGATTAAATATGGTTGTAGAGTCAATGTGTTCTTTCTCTTTTATTCAATTTTCCTCAAAAAATTTCTTGCTCAGTCGCAACAGCTTTTCTTCATTCCAAATTCAATGCTCACTCTGACGGGCAATTCAAAAAATAAATATTGAAGCTGTCCATAAAAACCTGAAAATTGTATGAAGTCTTGGAAATTTTGTAAACACATTGTTTACAAAATGAGACCTGAATTGTAGCATGCAAATACTGTTGTAAGGATCTATGCTTTAGAGTGTGTAACAAAGTCAACTGCTCCTTTTGGGAGGCATCTGAGGAGAATCACGTAATCATCATTAAAATAGATCATAGACGCTTTTCAACATTTCATGCTAGGTGATTAAGAAATTACTATTATTTATTATTGTTGTTATTATTAATAATTTGGTGAGAACCCTACAATATATGTGAAAAATTAAAAAAAAGCAAAGGACCTGCCTCTGTAGTACAAGCAGCTGTCAAGCATGATCACGTTCAAGTCAAATATCTCAAAAATTTGCCATAAGTAAAGGCCGTTACACACCGAACGCGACGCGGCGAGCAATTTTTAAACAAAATTGAATCAAACAAAGGAAAACAAACATTTTGACCTCTTGTTTTTATAGATGAATTGTCATCGTATGGCTATTCAGATGATAACTGAAAATTGACAAAAAAACGCGCCCCACGAAAAAGCATTTCTCCAAAGTTTGAACAAAAAAGCATTTCTAGCAAATTTTCTAGTATCGTCAGAAAGCCTCGATTGTAAACTTTATCTGTGTAAGCAAAAAGTCAAAGCATCTTATAATATTTGTTTCCTGTATGATTATCTCAAATATCGCTCGCCGCGTCACGCTCGGTGTGTTACTGCCTTAACACCTATACTTTCTATCTGAGGCCTCATTAAATCACTGTTTTAAACGAGAAACACCAAGATACCTTTACTGCTGGTGTTAGATGGTGTAGATTTGTTTCCTGTATGATTATCTAAAATATCGCTCGCCACGCCGCGTTCGGTGTGTTACGGCCTTAACACCTATACTTTTTATCTGAATCCTCATTAAATCACTGTTTTAAACGAGAAACACCAAGATACCTTTACTGCTGGTGTTAGATGGTGTAGATTTGTTTCCTGTATGATTATCTAAAAATCGCTCGCCGGCGTCGCGTTCGATGTGTTCTGGCCTTAACACCTATACTTTTTATCTAAGGCCTCATTAAATCACTGTTTTAAACGAGAAACACCAAGATACCTTTACTGCTGGTGTTAGATGGTGTAGATTTGTTTCCTGTATGATTATCTAAAAAATCGCTCGCCGCGTCGCGTTCGGTGTGTTACGGCCTTAACACCTATACTTTTGATCTGAGGCCTCATTAAATCACTGTTTTAAACGAGAAACACCAAGATACCTTTACTGCTGGTGTTAGATGGTGTGGATTTGTTTCCTGTATGATTATCTAAAAAATCGCTCGCCACGCCGCGTTCGGTGTGTTACGGCCTTAACACCTATACTTTTTATCTGAGGCCTCATTAAATCACTGTTTTAAGCGAGAAACACCAAGATACCTTTACTGCTGGTGTTAGATGGTGTAGATTTGTTTCCTGTATGATTATCTAAAAAATCGCTCGCCGCGTCGCGTTCGGTGTGTTACGGCCTTAACACCTATACTTTTTGTTAAATCATTGTTTTAAACGAGAAACACCAAGATACCTTTACTGCTGGTGTAGAGTAATGCCGCCTGAAAGCACGCTACTGTAGACTCATGGAGGATCCTCGATTGATACCTGCATGGCGAAACCAGCATCGGGACTCACGTTGGGCAGCGACAACAAGTCCGTTGACCTCACAAAGAAATTTCCATGGAAAGTGTGCATGCTCATACCTACAAGACCAATGAAATTCAAAACTGTTCAAACAAATTCTGTAATTATTTAAAGAAATGTTCCCATGTTTTTATGTAACCTTTCACAAAAAAAAAAAGACAAATTTTAGAAACAATTTAGTACAATAATCATGTTGATATGTTATTCCCACCAGGAAATATCTAAATTTAAAGGTTCACAAAATATGCCAAAAAACAAATAGTAAAAGGCTCAGTGTGACATCACAGCAACACATTCTCCCACAAAGTTAATGTATTTAATTAAAATCTATCATCCTTTTTTATTAGTAAAACCTGCTAGAAAAATAAATTGATGAAAGTTATGTATTTATATACATTGCCAAATATACCCTATTTCAATAACTTTTAGAAAATTGTTTCTAATCATACAGAAACAACCAATCAACGTTCAAAGAATTACATAAACATTTGCAATGGAATTGTCTCTATGACATCATCAAACTCGAATTCATCATACTGTACAAAAACTTTAAAATGCAACTAAGAAATCTTTAGAAATCCATATCTCCTGAACGGAATATGATATCAATCTGATTTTTGTACCAAATTGGCTCTAAAAGTATGCTCAAAACCATAAGAATATTTCTTTAAAGGCCAACCTTAAATGTCATTGACTTGCTGTAGCCTTAACAATAAAATTGAAAAAAAATATTAAAAAATGGTTAGAAGAAGGAAGACGATACTTTTTCAGCCAAATTTTCTGTATACTTTCTGTACATTATTAGCATTTCAGACCAAACTAAAATATTTAAGTCCATCTATGACATTAAGTATCCAGTTTTTCACTTTAATATCTGAATTGTGTTTCTGGAATAAACTTTCTCTTTTAAACTGCATTTTCTAACAAATTCAAAACAATTTGCTCCCAAAATGAAATATGAATTGTAGCAAGCAAATAATGTTGTAAGGATCCGTGTTTCAGAGAGTGTGTAACTTTCATCAGCTCCTTCTGGGAGGACTCTGAGGAGAATCAGGTATTCATCATTAACAAGGATCCAGACAATTCTAAACAGTTCAAGGTTTGGTAGCTTAACCTAATGGATTGGATTAGGATAATCTCTTTTGCACAGCTAAATTTAAATCTCAAAGTAATTTAGCCAAAATAACTTTTTACAGCATTACATTGAATTTCTATTCTGCACAAAATTGCCTTAACCCTTACTCTACCAGGGCTTTAAAAATAGCGACCCCAATTTTCGTAACTTTTTTTTCATATGCATTTTTGACAACTTTCCTTTCATTTTCTCTCGTTATAAGTTTGGTTGGAATAGACGCGAAGATATTTATTTTTGAGTAATTAAAACCAATTTAGAAAATATTGGACAAAATTATGCAAATTAAGCAATTTTTGGCTAAACTTAGTCAACAAATGGTCAATCTTTGCAGAAGTATAACTTCTTGTCAGTATTGAAAACAGAGATTTGTGTTACATATTTAGATTGTTTTTGAAATTTTCTTTCCAATGATACTAATCTATAATTTTTAGAAAGAAAGAAAAGATGAAAACATCAAAAATGATAAAAGTCAAACGTCCCCTGAAAGCTGCAGCAGAAAAATAATTACGCAGTGGTCACGGCGAGACTCAAACCCGGAGCGCTCGCACGCGAGTCGCGTACATTTCCTCTGCGCCACGTGGTCGTTGAAATTGGTGTGGTGTAATTTTGTTCTTATAGGATAGGTTCTAAATAGAGGGGGGTATGCCTTTATTTATATGTCAAATGAAAGGAAATTTCAAGCGCTTTCGAACGGCGGTTCAACAAAGCATGCGTGATGTAAGGTTTGGGTTACACGATTTTTTGAAGAAAAAAACGGGTCAAAAATGGCAGAAATTTATGAAATTTTAAAGAAATTTCTCCAGAACAAGAGATTGGACATAGGGATTATAAAAATTATACCAGAAACCAATACTATCATGTCTTAGGACTTGCGTGTTTGATTTTGAAGCAAAAATGTGATCTTGAAATTATCGCAAGATGTAAAAGAAAAATTTAAAAAAAATTGAATTTTTTTAGCTAATATTGAGTTTTACCCTTTTTGATGTATTTTTTCCTTAAAATTATGTAATATGACCCTATAAAAAAGTTTCATTTTTAAAAGAAATATCCGAGTACTTTGAAATGATACCAAGATTACTCTTATAGGACTGTGGTAAAGTCGATTTTATTTTTAGAAAAGGTGGTTTGAAAACGGCGATACTATCGCATTAGTGGTAAATGAGGTTAAACCCTTAAATCTCCAGCGTGTTCAAAATATGACTGCAATTTTTCAGAACTTTTTTTTTCAAAATTAATTTTAATAACTTTCCATTCGTTTTCTATCAATACAAGTTTTGTTTATATGAATGCTAAGACAATAAAAAATGAAAAAGTCAAAATAAAGAAAATAACAACATAAATATGCAAGATTGCAAATTTTTGGCAAAATTAGGTCAAAATTAATCAGTTTTTTGAGCTTGTATTATTTCTTGTGAATAATGAAAATGGAGGATTTTTTTACATATTTAGTTTGTGAAATTTCCTTTCCAATGATACCAGTTTTATTTTTTTTTCTCAAAGCAAAACATGCAATAACAGTAAAAACAAACAATTTATAATCACTGCTGTAATTACTCATGAAAAAACAAAACTGTGCATCTGCTTTGGGTTTCAAACCCAGGCCATACACATTGCAATCTCCACTACACTACAACACGCATGTTTCAGTGTATGGGTTTGTTTTAAAAGTTAAATTATGGTATGAAGAAAGAGGGGGCAGTTGCTCTTTGTGTTTTCAATTGAAAATATGTGAACTTAGCCTTAAGGCATTTTTTTTGTGCTCTTGCATTGTGATCAGAAACTACAATTTTTGCTAACTTTTGGTCTCAAAAGGCTCAAAATCATAAAATTTTGCACAACTTTTTGCAAAAAAAAAAGATATTGATGATAGGGATGACAGTCAAAATTTGACCAGAATTGGATGCATTGATGTCTTTGTAAATTCCTCACAGGTTTTTAGGCAAAAGCAGTTTTGAAGTCTGGAAAAAATGGCAAGTTTTTTGTTGAAGTTTGTGCATTTTTTTAATTTTCTTTATCTCAACCCATCTTTTTCAAAATCTTTAACATCACCCCCATCAAACAATTACATTTTTGATAGAACTATTCAAGCTCTTTAGATTGATACCAGAATCACTGATGTGGGCCTATTTGGTAAAATAATTTGTTGAAAAGTGCATTTCCAAACCGGTCCTGCGACAATCGCTTAAAGGAGCTCTCAACCAAAAAGTGAGACATCCTTGCCAACAGAATTTTCAAAAAGCATTTGTCTAATTTTTGATACTTGTATTCATAAGAAATTATGATGATAAATTTGAACATTCGTATCAAAGGTTTTCAGTACCATCACAAAGTGTGTTTGAATAAATTTGCAACTCAAAGCAAAATACACTCTCACTTTTTGTCGCCAGCTCATTCAATTGCACAGAATAATTGTTTGATGAGGTCTTAACGGCACCACGACAACGAAGGTCAAATCACAGAATAAAATGAATAAATATGAGTAAAATTTCTAGTATCAATTATTTCTTGATAATATCTTATTTTCCATGAGAGAAAATGTAGGGCATCTTCTCTGAAGTATTATCAAATCTTTTGTGGATTACCTTTGCTATGTTTGGATTTGACAGCACTTCAACAGTCCCGAGTCATATGTACCTGAGGCAGGGATGAGCCTGGCTTACAAAACACATCACTGAACATGAAACATGGGCTTGAAAATACTGACTTTGAACATGTTTATGTATAGGCTAATCTTTCATACGAAGAAGAAAACTGAGGAAATGGCAAACAAGAAATCACGGAAGAGAAGATAAATCTGAAAAGGCTCATCCCTTTCGAGGGTAAGAAACTTAGGGTGTTAAAACTTACCTTTGGTGCAGCGTATTCTCATAACTGCTTCAAAGCCAATCTTTCTCGTCAGGTAGCGTTTGAAATCGACTTCTATCTTCTGACTCTGAGATGGATTCTGAATGGTATGGAATGAAGGGTAGTAATACACTGCTCCGCCTGAATACTTGGACACACCAGCTACACCAGGGAGAACATACAAAATAATGAATAAAAATAATATTTACTTATATAGTGAAATATATCTTTGGCGGAATTTCTGCTTGTTTTGAATGCACAAGAAAAAGGAGCACTCTGCTGAAACGTGAAAGCATATTATTTTTGAGTCTCTAGCATAATCAAATACACTTTCCCTGCAAGTTATGGTGCACGATAAGCTGATATGAATGTTCACGTCAACAGTTATTATTTCTAATAAATATCAAATTCATTTTTCATTGACACAAGTATCAACATAGAGACCATATGTTATCAGGGCTTGCATTAGATTGCGAGAATCGCACAATCAGTTCTTACAATCCCTCACAAAATTAGAAGCAACACGGGATGGTCGCGCACAGCTACTGAAAGCTGCTGGCTAAAACAAGTGTTGAAATCGGCTCTAAGCATTCAGTGATAACATTAGGCCTTAAGTTAGCGATATGAATTTTAGCAATTAGACCTGAAATCTCTTGTACCAAGATACCTAAAACAAACCGTAAGCTTCTTTCATTTGCATGCATGTCACACTATATTCTTCGCCAATTGCATTGTCCTTTTCGTAACAAAAGAATCTCAAGTCTTCAACCGCATTGAATAAGTTTTTAAGCAGTCAAAAAACTTCCGGGTTTAGCCTTATCCATAAACTTCATTTCAATTCTGTAATGTTTTGAGTGATATATGAGGGCTATCATGAAACTTTTACAGTCAGTTTCTTCTACATGGTAGCTGCTACAAATAAGAACTCAGCTTGTACAATGATGGCCATGTGCAGTTGAGGGTATGGGAATTTGCATAGATTGCCGGGGAGGTGCTGGAGAAGGGGTGTTTATTGAGTAGTTGAATAAGTATTAGGTATCGTAGCATATAAAACATTTTTTTGTTTGTTGCAAAGATGATTCTTATTCATTGCACTAAAAAGCTTGGCTATTATAGCACAGCATGTGGCTAGGTGTCAGGGGGGACTTACTTGGTATTTCAATATTTCCCTGTCTTTTCATGAAACTCGAAGTCAAAGGTTGTTTAAACGAACAAAAAATTGCCCGTTTAAACACTTAGGTCGCTAAAAGTAAATGCACAGCCCTAATATTTATGCAATTTACGAAATAAATATCATTCAAGGAGAGTTTTACCTTTAAGTATACAAAAAAAAGGACAAGGGTATTTTTAATCGGTAAAATAATTTGTATAACTTGTGAAAATTCCCTACCAAAATTATGAAATCCCTACCAATTTTTTTTTTAAAGAGGGAATTTCCCTCCCCAAAATCGAAGCTAGTGCAAACCATGTCTGTAATCCACAAACTAGCAATAAAAACAACCTCACATGTTGCATAATATCCTTCACAACTCAGCTTTTCTTTGCAGGAATGAAGATTGCGCTGAGCTATGTTTCAGAAACGAGGAATTCACACAATCAACAGAATCTCTTGAGACTCAGCAGGGAATCATTCATCATTAACATAGCCAACACTTATTAGAAACCTTTACCAAATCCAACAAATTGTGTATATGTATGCATTGTGGGGGGTGGGGTGTCTGCCTATCTGCCTTGAGTAGAAACCCCCTCACTAATAATGAAATATGCCGACCGGTTTAAACTTTCATTGGGTAAATCGTCTCTTATTTGTGTTGTAAGTTACAATCTTCAACAAAACTGTTGGAATATTTCAGTGCAACAAAAAGCTAAATATTTATTAAGTGTTGTGATTCTTGAAAATTTACTTCCAGGATGTTTAACTCCACTCCACCCCCCCCCCTCCCTCAATGTAATTTGGAGAAAGGACAAAATTCTTAGTAGTCAACATTGAATGAGGGGAGAGGGTGGGGAGGGGTGAAGACATCACAAAGGTATGCAAGGGGACACTCAGGACATCAAAGAAATTATGCAAATGTTGGTAGAATAAAAAAAATCAATAACAAGAAAGCAATCCATGAACTTGCTGATCTCATCACCTTAGCATACAGCATAGTGGGGGAAATAGCTAATAATAATAACTATGGGGGTAAATGGTTAAAAGGGGTCACTAGCTCTGTGACTTTGAACTTTGACCCTGAGTTTACGGGACACAAGTCCATGTACCATGTGATACAAACATACTATTGGTAAAGGTCTTGCACTTTTGGAATTAAAAGTGGCACACAAATTGTACAAAATAATACATAATATCACATATTTTACCTCTGACCCATATCACTTACCATTCCTAAACTATAGAAGAAAATAGTGAAAAGTGGTCAATAGCTCTGTGATCTTTTGACCTCAGAGGACACAAATTCATGTACCAAAGTATCATAGAACAACACAGGGTTGGTATAGGTCTTGTACTTTTTTAGTTTAAAATAGCACAAAAATTTGCATAAAAATCACTTATTTGACCTTTGACCTCCAATTATTTTTTTAAATTTTTGTTAAATGTTAAACCCTACCCACCTATGCAATTTGTAAAGATACCAAGTAATTCCTTCAAAAGATACAGCCATCAGCAAAAACTTGTTTTATTTGACCTTTGTATCCTAAAACCTTGAAGACAAAAGTTCCAAGCCGGGGGTCTGGGCCAGGGGTTCCCATCCACCAATTTTGTTCATGTGTGTATTACATTTTGGGGTTATATGCGACACAAAATTAATTGTTGATACATACACACACACAAAACACAAAAACACAATATACGCATGCAAAAATCACCAAATTTTGTCCTGTTCCAAAAGCTTATGACCCCTAACCCCTACCTAATATGAGGTCATCATATGAGACCCCCTGGTGGGCCCCATCAGTCCCCTAAATATCAAGGGGGTGGCCATGTAGTATAGGAGGTATAGGCAGTTATTTGCCTCTACAGCAAAGCAGAGCTTGCGTTATAATTTTTTGCCTGGCGTATTTGCTTACGACAAGCCCTTGAAGTTTGGCGTATTTTGTCAATTTGCCGTCGTATGTACAGGGCATTGCATAATGTACAGGGCATTGCGCGCTAGCGAAGCATGCAAGTAATTGTTATTAACACAACACACTTGTGTAGGCCTGCCTCGCTAAAGTGAATGAAAATTGCGCTTAAAATACCAAAAACATTATAAAATTGGACTATTATTATCATAAAAAATATTACGAAAAAGTTCATACCCTTTCCTTGTATAATGTTGATTGTTGAGTCATGAAATTTGGGTTAACAATCCAAAAATAAACTAGAAAATACTTTTGTTTATCATATCCAAACTTTCATTAGGTTTTAGTGAACTTTGACAAATTGTCAGCAATAATATACTATTCAGATCGTGAACATGCCTACTTCTTTACAGTATAGTAACTTGACTTGCAGACTGTGATTACTTCACAGATACACGATCAACACAATACAGGAGGAAAGTTAAATCCTAGCTAATAATATCGTTGACAATTGACAGCCTGCTTTTAAAACAACATAAAAACTTTCACATACACTGTACAGTGTACGTACATTATGCATAGGGTCTATGTACTAGCCTATATGTGTTTATGGCAGCACTACGGGCATGTTAAATCATTCGGCCGTTAGTCTCGTAGTTGTGTCATTTTTCTTTTATTTATTCAAAATTATTTTTGTGTGAAATAAAACTTTGAATCGCATCAGAGAGGTAAGATGTTCATGATTGCAGTTATATTAATAAAAAACTCTGGCATAAAATTCCCCATGCTATATCTTAATCTTACGACGCAGGTACAACCTGTGTCACAAGAAATTTCAGCCATGGCATAAAATATGACAAATTTGTCGTTAACGCGATCTCTGCAGCAAAGTGACTACAATATCTCATCCCCACATGTATATGTGGGTGATGAGATCAAAATTGAGAGAATACTGATCAAAGAACTACTAAGCTGCCGGTATTAATGATGCATGGATGTTGAATAATAAAGAATAGCAAAGTACATGCATAAAAGTAGTACAAATTTTTACTAATGAGCTTATCCAAAATTATAGATGTATTTGAAAGAAGTGACTGCCTGGTCTGATTAAGCTCACGATAAAGTGTAAAAACACATTGTTTTTCTACTATCATCGAGCAAAGATATCGTCGGTGGATCATGATCCAGATTCAAGTGGCAACACAAGCCTAATCAGTCCGTCCAGGATCCCAATCGGGAGATCTCCTGATTGGGAGATCTAGACATGCGCAAATAATTTAAATTGTTGCTAATTAATAAGTTCAGCTGTTAAATATTTTGTTGCTTTTCAAATTCTGTTATTCTTAAATTGTATGTAATTTGAAGAAAGTTGCAGCCTTGAAAGTGATATTGTAATTAATATTTCTGGAACTCAACATTCTTTCTTGTATAATTTGAGTTTTGCTGGTGACTAAATTGTTAAAATCTACTTGTCAGAGACTATTGAAAAGAATTTCCAAAATTGCTTTAAATCTCCACAGAGAAAGTCAAATTTGCGCTGGTGAAAATCGGAGAAAATAATTTTATCGTTCTGTTGCACCCATTAAAATTAGAATATTTCGCATGTAATTTTTATACTTTGGCTTACAACTATTTTACCATTATGTATTTCTATAGAGAGATATGAATTTGTAAAGATGCATTGTGGGTTATAACGACCAAAAATCCCCCGACTGGAGATCTGCATGGACCAAACTGCCTAATTTATCAGGTTTAAAAAAATTCAGTAATTTGACAAATCTATCATTTCATGTTTTGTAAATGGTTACTCACCCAATGTTGCTAGATCTGCATACTGTGAACTTAGTAGAAATAAATCTACAGCAACCTGCTGACCGGAAAACTCCAACGCCATCTTCTTATAGAAGTCCGTGGCAGGTCCTAAATTTGCAATGCTCTGAAAGAGAAACAGGGGTTGATTGGCTAAATTTTGCATTGCCTTAGTGTAAGAATATTTCCTCACTTTGAAGAATCAGAGACAGTTATGTGTTCCATCACAGCAGCCATGTTATTAGCATGTAACAAGTTACGGTGTGTTTGATGCACATAAGGAGTCTATACTATTTTGCGCCATTATAGCTTCCATGTAATTACATCGTCCACATGACAATTTAAGTGTTTGACACACATAAAAGTTTGGTCTTTAAAACTATTAAATAACTCCAACATTGTTTCCAATAAAATTCCCTAAGTGCAAAAATGAAAATACGATTGTTCCTTCAGACTCTGCTTGTGGTCACATTTAGTATTACAACATGTCACGCCACTTACGCAATCTTATCAATGTTACATATAAAGAACACGAATAATAGAAACTAAGTATTGTTTAAAACACAAATAATATCATTGCGTAATATTATGTTTAAAACACAAATAATATCATCGCGTAATATTATGTTTAAAACACATATAATATCATGCACGTAATATCATGTTTAAAACACAAATAATATCATGCGCATAATATTATGTATAAAACAAACAATATCACGCATGCAAATATTACGTTTAAAACACAAATAATATTATCGTGTAATATGTTTAAAACACAAATAAAATCATGCGTGTAATATCATGTTTAAAACACAAATAATATCATCGCGTAATATTATGTTTAAAACACAACGAATATCATACACATAATATAATTTCATGCAGAAAAGATCACATTCTGCAGTTAATCTTCTGTGTTTCAGAGGCACTTCTCATCAGATCCCTGAGGATTCTGTAGGGGAATCTATTCTCATCACTAACACAGATGAAGTGAAACATATTTTCCTTTCTTAAAGTTTACAACACAAGTTTCACCAAAAACTCTTACAAGACAAAAAAATGGCTACTGGCTGTGTAACAAAAAACTATTGACTGTCCACAAGTCTCGACATCATTTACCCATCTTGAAAAAAAATATTATTAACTTCTCCGGAGATTTATGTCAGCAATTTCTTGAATTGGATGGACCTACTACCTCAAATTTACATCATACATCTTTAAATCTTTTATGTCCTACTCAACATTTACCAGCCAGTTGTTCATATTTCAGAACCTCTTTGCAATTTGTAACCCACCCATATTTTAATCAAGAGGTTGCTTCTAAAATATGAGCAAATAGCTGGTAAATACCAGCTTTTTTTTGCTCATATGTTAGAACTAACCTCTTAGCAATTTGTGACCCCCTCATATTTCAACTACAATCATAACACTAACACTCCTCATATTGAAACAGTAAAATTTCTTTATTCCAAATTCTATATAACTGCAACCCTCTTATTGTACCACCTCAACCTATCAATATATCCTAATCATACAAACGGTATGTATGTACTAAAGGAACCATTAAAAATCCTTACCTTTCCTGACCTCTGATTTGGGTCTTCCCTAGCTTTGAGAGTACCAACACCAATAGAAGGAAGGCTGCATTGGAATAATGTTACACGACCGCCTGTTGGACCCTACACAATGACAAAAATTGGATACTTAACTTCAAATTTACAAACAGGCAAAGTAACAAGAGAAAATTATGTGATGTATCTTACTTTCAGAAATACATATTTTGGCATAACATTCCACGCATTTTAAGGCCAGATGTCTTGTTAACGTGGATATAAAAATACAAGACAATCATTGCTTCTGATTGGTCAACTTACCCAATCACTGACAAGTCAATCAGTTACTGCAGTGGAAGTGACGTTATTAGTATGTATCATACATTTTATAGCAAACAGAAGATGACTGGTTCAATCTGCAATTCTTTCTGCTTTGTGTGTATAGATTCTTTATCTGAGTGTTCTGCTCTTTATCTGCTTTGTGTGTATGGATTCTTTAATAACTGTTTATACCCCCTAAGGTTTTACAGCTCACAGAAGATAGTTATTGAGATTCTTTATCTGCTTTGTAAGTATAGATTCTTTATCTGCTTTGTGTGTATAGATTCTTTATCTGCTTTGTGTGTATAGATTCTTTATCTGCTTTGTGTGTATAAATTCTTTATCTGCTTTGTGTGTATAGATTCTTTATCTGCTTTGTGTATATAGATTCTTTATCTGCTTTGTGTGTACACACAGGCACTGAAAAAAAGTAAATACATGCAATAACTATTATAAACCTTAATATACTACCCAGCATTTTCCTCCAGCTTCCTTGTCAACTAAAAATAAAATAAAATGTATTTGCTTCAGAGGCACTTCCTATCCACCCTTTGAAAGGATCAGTATCAGGGGAAAGGATCAGTGTCAGGAAATAGGATCAGTGTCAGGGGAAAGGATCAGTGTCAGGGGAAAGGATCAGTGTCAGGGGAAAGGATCAGTGTCAGGGAAAGGATCAGTGTCAGGGAAAGGATCAGTGTCAGGGGAAAGGATCAGTGTCAGGGGAAAGGATTAGTGTCAGGGGAAAGGATCAGTATCAGTGGAAAGGATCAGTGTCAGGGGAAAGGATCAGTGTCAGGGGGAAGGATCAGGGTAATCTAGTCTCATCATTAACACAGATGATGCAAGGCCTAGTAAAACACTCAACTTAGACAATATTGGATTTGCACACTGACTATATAACTGTCACCAGGTGCAGGGATGGCTGTACCTGGGTATTTCTTCCCCAAATTTCAAATATCATAGGTTCTCAAATTGCATTCTACTGTTAAATCTGGGTCAAGATTATACAGTCCACTAATTTCCTGATCACTGTAAACAGCTTCTCCCATTCTAAATAATTTGGGGAAGGACCAAAAACAATAATTTAACAAAATCAATTTTCTAATCGTCCCATTCTGAAGTCACAAAATATTGCACAATTTATGCTATTTATGTAAACAAATTTTTTAAAAGGTAGAATCGTCCCATAAATAAATTCAGAGGTGACAGCCGCTGAGATCATGATGTCACTTCCGGTAGTGGATTGCACAAGATTTTTGATACTCTGCATGTGTACATTACATACACTGCATTTGTGTAACTGCCTGAATAGAAAGATGAAAGAATGTTTTATGCATCTCGTGAGATTGCCGGAAGGGATGTCCTTAGTAATGTTACAAAAAAGTTTGCTATAGTTTTGAGGATAGGGTGATAATTTTTTTTTAAAGATTCTTCTCCTTATAAATGACAACTCCCTGTTTATATATACCGTGAAATAAGGGACAACAAATCTTGCAGCAATTGGTCTAAATTTACCAAATCAAAAATTTTATTAGAGTTCTAAACACTGTGTCTATATGATGATTTCGCCTCTTTAAAAACTGTAAAATGGTCAATTTTTAACCAAAGTTGATGGGAGTTTTTTGGTGATTGTATGGTTATAAAACCATTTAAGCTCATGTTTTGCTATCTGTCCATATACCTTCTAAAATATGGCATTTCTTTTATCACTGATAATAAAAAATATATATGTTTGTTTGTTTGTTTGATGATGGCTTAACGGCACCACAACAACTAAGGTCAAATTGTGCCTGAGAGGTCAGATCATTCTAGAAGTAGGAAGTAAAGGACACAGGGGGAGAATGAGAGAAATTTAAGGACAAAAGGTCAGAAAGCTGTGATCGTGAGGGGAGGTGCATGGTTGAAAACAAAAACAAAGTAGAGAGGGGGTGAAAAAGGAGAATTAAATATGGTCGTAGAGGGAGGCATGATGAAGGAAGGAGATAATTTTATCCGGAGGATTTTTCTAAAAGAACTCAGCAATTGAGTTGTAGGGAGCGAGGGAAGCTCTGGGAAGGTTGTACAGGGGGCAAGCAAGGAGAACGTGATGGATTGTGAGGGTGCAATGGCAATTTTTGCAGAGGGGTTGGGGGGAGCCAATTAGGAAGTGGGAGTGGGTGAGATGAGTGTGACCAATATAAACAAGAAGTAGGTAGATAAAAAAAAAAACATACTTACCACCAGTTTAAGGGCAACTTGAAGAGCTGGTCCTAGGGCAATTTGCGTACTCTTATTGCCCAGGAAGAGATTGGGAAGTTCACTTAAAAGTTCTACAATAAGCTGAAAAGAACAACACAACAAATGTACAAGAATAATGAAAAATAATTTCCATCTAACATTGTTACATAATTGATGATTTTTGTTACATTCCGTAAAAAAATTCTGCTCCAAAGTGTGGTTTAAAGCGCAATTACCAAGAAATGTGGTGGTGTCGTTTTTAGCAAGTGTTACAAATTTCAGTGGTATGTTTTGCATATTAAAGGTAAATGTGCATGTAGCAATTTCTCCGTTTCTTCAAAAGTAACTGTGACCTAAAAAGGGATTTAGCTTAGTAAAGATTTTTCTTTCTTTCCACTTTACTTTAAGCCAAGATTGATTGTATTTGTGTTTCAGAGGCAATTCTCATCCACCCTTTATAGGATCAGTAGGGGAATCTATTCTCATCATTAACACACATAGATGATGCAAGGCAGAGTAAAACCTAAAATTAGACAATTAGCTCTTGCACAACAACTATACAATCATCACCCAGGTGCAGGGACTGCTGAAATGACAGATGGGGGTAGTGCGGCAAAAATTGAAATAAGGCACTTTCGACTAAATTGAAGACAATAGCAATTATTTATTATAAAGAGATTGTTCATAGCATAAAGGGTTTTGGAGTTATCACAGTCAATATATCTCTAGCCCAGGATGTAATAAGTGGCTAAGCTAAATTCATCCGAGCCATTAGGCTCATTGAGCCAGTGCTTATTCCCGGTTTCCACAGCGCAAGCGGATGAGAGTACATTACTCCCCCTAGACGGGATGCAAGTCCATCACAGATTAACTCTCCAGCAGTGCTGGTACTCATTTTTTTACAGCTGAGTTGACTGAAGCAAGTAAAGTATCTTGCTCAAAGACACAATGCAGCGCTCACGATGGGAATCGAACTCGGTACCTCTCAAATACGAGCATGACTCCTTACCCACTGAGCCACAGCACCTCTGTAATAAGTGGTCAAGTTCAAATATTCCTAATGATGTTAGCTACACTGTATCTGGATTTTGCAGAAGTTTGCGATTTTTTCCATACTCAACACAAACACATTCGATTGACAAAGCAACTGGAAGCCATTTTGCAACTTTATTATTAGCAAATAATTGAACTTACATCTTTACAGTCATGAATATTCACAAGGAGGTCATTTGGGCTTGGCAGGAACACGTCTGTGAGCAAAGAAAAACAATCAAAGCTATTGAGCAAGAAATACTTATACCTGCTGTCCATTAACAATATTTTTTCAACAATAGGCAATTTATCCTCCATCCATACACAAGTTTCTTAATTTGAAGTTCCAAATTAAATCAAATGTGAAATTTATTACTGTGGTAAATACAGCAAAAGCATTCAAACTTGCATTTGTGTTTCAGAGGCACTTTTCATCCACCCTTTATAGGATCAGTAGGGGAATCTAGTCTCATCATTAACACACATAGATGATGCAAAAATTGTTTACTTTGAAATAAGATATGGGATCTAGAAAATTTCAGTATGATGGACTTCTATCTCCCTCCAGTTGTTTTCCTCTACATTTCTGGCAACAATCACATGACAGGTTTTGGCCATAGACAATGACTACCAATGGCCATGAACCGACTACCAATGGCAACCATATCGCTACCAATGGCAATCATCTGACTACCAATGGCCATCATCTGACTACCAATGGTTATCATCCGACTACCAATGACCATCATCTGACTACCAATGACCATTATCTGACTAATGACCACCATGACTACCAATGACCATTATCTGACTTATGACCACTATCTGACTACCAATGACCATTATCGACTAATGACTACCAATGACCATCATCTGACTAATGACCATCATCTGACTACCAATGGCCATCATATGGCTACCAATAGGCATCATCTGACTACCAATGGTCATCATCTAACAATGACCACCAATGGCCATCTCATCATCTAACAATGACCACCAATGGCCATCATCTGACTACCAATGTCCATCATCTGACTACCAATGGCCATCATCTGACTACCAATGGCCATCATCTGACTACCAATGGCCATCATCTGACTAATGGCCATCATCTGGACCATCATCTGACTACTAATGGCCATTATATGGCTACCAATGACCATTATCTGACTACCAATGGTCATTATCTGAATAATGGCCATCATATGGCTACCAATGGCAATCATATGGCTACCAATAGCCATCATCTGACTACCAATAGTCATCATCTAAGAATGACCACCAATGGCCATCATCTGACTACCAATGGCCATCATCCGACAACTAATGGCCATCATCAGGCTATCAATGGCCATCATCTGGCTACCAATGGCCATCACCAATGGCCATTATCTGATGGCAATTATATGGCTACCAATGGCAATCATCTGACTAACAATGGCCATCATCTTACTACCAATGGGGTAGTATAAATGTGGGATCAAGAATGATCTCATATGTGGTTGTAAAAGTGGGAACGTTGATTAACAGAGCATACTAAAGATTTCTTTAAAAAGTCCTAATCCACGGTTCAAAATTTAAAGGGTTATTAATTCAACACCAGCAGAGGTCAATAAATGAGTAAAAACCTTGGGCCATAAGATGTGCAGAAGACTGGTAAAAATCGGAGAATCAAAAGAGACGATTTCTATTTGCTTACCATTTATATCTGAACATATTAACATCTGCGGCCTTGCAGCACCTTCTTGTAATAAATAGAAATGAATAGCGCTATCAAATGTCAGAAATCCAACCAGCGTCCTCGCATCGCCAGGTACCTTATCAATTTCTTCCAAAAGTGTTTGGCACACTACCGACAAGTAACCAGATTCCACGGCACCAAAGGAGACGTCAAACATGAACAGGTATACCGCTGGCTGAGGCGGTCTCAACTGTAATGATATCGGAATGCAATTAAAGTCATGCAATATAATCTTCTAACATAAAAACAGGGAGACAATGAGTTGAGATGTTATATTAATTTCTTACCAATATACACATGAATGAAAGGTCTACAGAGGGCTTCAGAGACACAAGAAATATATTTTTGCTCAGTAATAAAGATTGCTTTTGTTAGACATAAGACGTCAAACATGAACAGGTATACCGCTGGCTGAGGCGGTCTCAACTGTAATGATATCGAATGCAATTAAAGTCGTGCAATATAATCTTCTAACATAAAAACAGGGAGACAATGAGTTGAGATGTTATATTAATTTCTTACCAATATACACATGAATGAAAGGTTTACAGAGGGCTTCAGAGACACAAGAAATATATTTTTGCTCAGTAATAAAGATTGCTTTTGTTAGACATAAGACGTCAAACATGAACAGGTATACCGCTGGCTGAGGCGGTCTCAACTGTAATGATATCGAATGCAATTAAAGTCATGAAATATAATCTTCTAACATAAAAACAGGGAGACAATGAGATGAGATGTTATATTAATTTCTTACCAATATACACATGAATAAAAGGTTATAGAGGGCTTCAGGGACACAAATGTATTTCTGCTCAGTTATAAAGATTGCTTTTGTTAGACATAAATTTCTGTGGTTATGTGTCAATGTGTATGTACATCCCTGAAAGGTATCGCAGAGATGCCTCATGCACAAAACAAGACTGCAAACATGTTTTTTAGCATCATCCAATAAGATGATGTTTGAAAAAAATGACGTGAGGAGAGTAATGCCTGAATACAAAGAAAACTGGTTCATTTTTAATTATTAGAAGTCACAAATAATGTGCCCACCAGACTTTTCATTTCCCCCAGAGTATGAGTACAAGAACTTCAGTACGAATATGTACGCGGGTACTACAGGATCAACACAGACCTCAGTGGTGTAGTGCTTTGTCCTCTCCCCCGCATGTCCCGGGTTGGAATTCCAGTGGGTCTGCAACAAGTGAGTTCACAACTGGTTATCAAAGGCTGTGGCCGTTTTGATTTAATGTCCAGCACTAAATGCTTTTCGGGACGTTAAACCTTTCTATGCTATGCTACAAGATCAACACAGAGCACATTAAATTCAGTTTAGAGAAATGAAGTGCTTTTTCATTGTTAGAAAATCTTGAAAAATGATTGAGGAAATAAATATTTTCAGATTTAAATCATGATATCAGAGGGAAATTATTATTATGAAATTATAATTCAGGGATACTGGTGAAAACAGGTAAAAAAAAAATGTTCCTTTCCAGCAAACAACATTTATCGGGGTTTCTTAACTATCAATAAATTATAGTTCAGGGGTCAAGCAAGTTCATCTTAAATGAAAAGGACTTTATAAGAAACAACATGAAGAAAAAACATTCAAAATCTTACTCCAATAGGAGATTTTTAAGCTCTGGCTTATCTGTTTTGAAAGGACTGGTATAGTAAGTCTACCATAGAAAGGTTGGTGTTCTCATCCTCACATTCTTAACAATTGTTAACCTATTTTAAAGAAAATTTATTTAACTTTTCTACTATTGGAATTTTTTGTGATGTCACAACTAGTCTGATTTCAGTCGTTTCTACACAAATAATATCTCCTTAACGGAATAAGATTTTTAAATGCTTTCTTCATCATTTTGTTTCTTTTGAAGTTCTCTTTCATATAAGATGGACTTGCTTGACCCCTGAACTAATCATTTAACCTTGTTTTCCTTATCAGAGCTTTTCTTTACCAAAAGCCTTGTGGGCTTTGCAAACAGCAAAGAAAACTACTTAATATTTATGTTTGAGGGAAGAACTGCAAGATGTTCCAACCATGTGCGTTCTCTTACCATATATTCTGATGGAGCTATAAATTCTATTGTCGATGACTTTATCTCTGGTCTTCGTTGTGGATCTCCATATGTTTTGGTAACAGGATCAAAGCTAAATTCTTCTGGTACTTTAATGAGAGAAAAAAAATAGGAAACAAATGAAGACTCCTGGTTAAACTGTACGGAAAAATCAACCAAAAAAATTGTAATCAACACCCAGGGCTGGAAAAACCATTCGCCTGCAAATATCTGCTCACCATGATGGCCAGTAGAAATATGATAATATACTGTGGTACTCGCCACATTTAATTCAGGCATGCCAAGCTGTGTAAGTGATTGGTTAGTGATTTTTTTGTATTTTTCCAACCCTGCCAACACCATGGATAATGTAAACATGCCAACATGAATGCAAAATTTTGAAAAAGTAAGCCCGAATAAGAATTCCACTAATCAATTTTGATCTCAAAATATAAATAAAATTCTGACATTACATAATTATAATCACAACGCTAGTATTTTACAGACAGTCAGTAATATAATCATGTAGTTCATGCAGATCTTAAGTTTGTTTTCTGATTGGACTAGAGGAGACAAACCCCTAACTTGCATTGTAAATTATTCCATGAAAACAGACATTGTGACCATGAATCAATTATCCAAGGTTATTCTACTTTTTCCAGGGGAAATTACAGATCTTACTTAATGTTTTTCCAACATATAAATGATGTACATGATGAGGTTTCATGGACTTGAGGCTTTCCCTTGCATCTCTTTTTAAGTTTGCTTTCTGCAATGTGATTGGACGAGAGGGGACAAACCACACAAGAATGATGTGCATGATGAGGTTTCATGGACTTGAGGCTTTCCCTTGCATCCCTTTTTAAGTTTGTTTTCTGCAATGTGATTGGACGAGAGGGGACAAACCACACATGAATGATCCCTTTTTAAGTTTGCTTTCTGCATGATGAGGTTTTATGGACTTGAGGCTTTCCCTTGCATCCCTTTCTAGCTCTGTATTCTGCAATGTGATTGGACGAGAGGGGACAAACCACACAGGAATGATGTGCATAATGAGGTTTCATGGACTTGAGGCTTTCCTTGCATCCCTTTTTAAGTTTGCTTTCCAAACCACACAAGAATGATGTACATGATGAGGTTTCATGGACATCCCATCCCTTTTAAGTTTGCTTTCTGCAATGTGATTGGACGAGAGGATGGCATGATGAGGTTTTATGGACAAACTTTCACCCATGAATGATGTGATGTGCATGATGAGGTTTCATGGACTTGAGACTTTCCGTTGCATCCCTTTCTGAGCTTGTTTTCTGCAATGTGATTGAACGAGAGGGGACAAACCACACATGAATTATGTGCATAATGAGGTTTCATGGACTTGAGACTTTCCCTTGCATCCCTTTCTAAGATTGTTTTCTGCAATGTGATTGGACGAGAGGGGACAAACCACACATGAATGATGTGCATGATGAGGTTTCATGGACTTGAGGTTTCCCTTGCATCCCTTTCTAACTCTGTATTCTGCAATGTGATTGGACGAGAGGGGACAAACCACACATAAATGATGTGCATGATGAGGTTTCATGGACTTGAGACTTTCCCTTGCATCCCTTTCTAAGTTTGCTTTCTGCAATGTGATTGGACGAGAGGGGACAAACCACACATGAATGATGTGCATGATGAGGTTTTATCGACTTAAGACTTTCCCTTGCATCCCTTTCTAACTCTGTATTCTGCAATGTGATTAGACGAGAGGGGACAAATCACACATGAATGATGTGCATGATGAGGTTTCATGGACTTGAGGCTTTCCCTTGCATCCCTTTTTAAGTTTGTTTTCTGTAATGTGATTGGACGAGAGGGGACAAACCACACATGAATGATGTGCATGATGAGGTTTCATGGACTTGAGGTTTCCCTTGCATCCCTTTCTAAGTTTGTTTTCTGCAATGTGATTGGACGAGAGGGGACAAACCACACAAGAATGATGTGCATGATGAGGTTTCATCGACTTGAGACTTTCCCTTGCATCCCTTTTTAACTCTGTATTCTGCAATGTGATTGGACGAGAGGGGACAAACCACACATGAATGATGTGCATGATGAGGTTTTATCAACTTGAGACTTTCCCTTGCATCCCTTTCTAACTCTGTATTCTGCAATGTGATTGGAACGAGAGGGGACAAATCACACATGAACGATGTACAATATAAGGCTCCATGGACTTGAGGTTTTTCCTTGCATCCCTTTGTCGGGGGATAATAGCTTTAAGCTTGAATATCTCCTTAACAGAATAAGATCTTGAATGCTTTCTTCTCAATTTTGTGTCTTTTAAAGTTATCTTTCATACAATTATATATTTATATATATATTATATATATATACATATAATATATACATATATATATATCTTTCATATACTTGCTTGACTCTTGAACTAATCCTTGGGTTCATAATCCTTCGATTAAACAAAATGTTTAATCTAGTAAAGAGCTCTCCAGAATATTCTTTTAACAATTAAGAGGAAAAAGGAACGGAATACTTACAATCATTAATTCTATGGCACAAATTACACCTCCACCTTCGTGTATCGGGAAAAGATACAAATGGATTAATGTACGTTCTACATGACCTACACCGGACAATCACACTGGATTGAATTACTGGTAAATGCTGCAAAAAAACAAAACAAAATTAAAGGAATTAATATAACTGGATTGAATTACTGGTAAATGCTGCAAAAAAAAAAAATGGAAGGAATTAGTAACACTGAATTGAATTACTGGTAAATGCTGCAAAAATAAAATTTTTAAGGAATAAATAACACTGGATTGAAATACTGGCAAATGCTGCCAAAAAAAAATGGAAGGATTTAGTAACAAAACTGGATTAAATTACTGGTAAATACTGCAAAAAAAAATTGAAGGAATTAATAACACTTGAATTGAATTACTGGTAAATGTTGCAAAAAAAAAAAAAAATTAAATGAAATAATAACACCTTCAGGCCTCCCAGCCTCTTAAAAAAAATACATATATATATTTATGATTTCATGCCATGTATTGTTAAATTGTATGCTCTTTTATGCTACAGGCTATAACAAAATATGTTTTTTAATGCTTCATTAGTTCGTTTATATATGATTTTGTATACGTCGATGAACATGGAAAGTGAACCTTGCCTTAGAATTTTAACTGAACATGCTTTTGTTCCCTACCACGGGATTGTAAACCTGCTGCACAATGGACATCAACTCTACTGAAGTTCGTAAGGCCTATTGTGCAGTGTGCAATAGATTTGGTGTTAATTGGCATGTCTAAGGGAGGCTCTACTGAAGTTCGTTTTGCCTATTGTGCAGTGTGCAATAGATTTGACATTAATTGGCATGTCTAAGGGAGGCGCTACTGAAGTTCGTTTGAACTATTGTGCAGTGTGCAAGAGATTTGGCGTTAATTGGTATGTCTAAGAGGGGCTATTGGGAGCTTTGCAACAACAACAAAAACCTGTACCCCACAGAGTTTTGTTCAAGCCAGAATTAAGTGATATATGAAATGAATCATTAAAACACAGAGATGTTGTCATCTTCATTCGTATTAAGTGAATTATCATTAATTTTGGACTGAAATCACATAGCACCAACTCTCTTTAATTTTAAGACCAAATATCTTCAATTTTAAACCAAAATTCTTTAATGTTGGACCAAAAATCTTCAATTTTGGAACCCAACATCTTTCATTTTGGACCAAATATCTTCAATTTTTAACCATAAATCCTCAATTTTCGATCAAACAACTCAATTTTTGGAAAAAATCCTTAATTCTTAAAAACAATTATCATTTAAGGACAAAAACCTTCAATTTTGTACCAAGATAGGGAGGTATGATGAGATTTTTTAGAGGTTTAAGCCCCCACCCTCAAACTAAAAGCTAGTAGGCCCCCGATTGGAAATTCTTTACAGGCTTGAACCCATGGGAATTCCTTCTCCCAAGATTCACAGAAAGTGGTCAACATTCCTTCACCTTCAAAATCTTCCTGATAATGATAAAATACCTTTTACCATTCTACCGAAATGAATGAACCACTCATATTGGAATACTCCCATGACGTCTTAATCCTAATTAGAAAATAGAGAATACTAACAGAAACATAACTGTGAAGAAACCACGCTGATATCTTATTCATACAAGGAATTATTGAAATTTAAAGATTCCACTTCCATGACAATACATCCTAAAATAGATTTCAGACCCCTAGCTTTGCTGTTTTACAGGACCCTGCCCCTCCGTGGGCCTGCCCTGGCCCCTGCCCCTCATAAGAATTTTTTTTTTTTAAAGCTAATCTTAATTAACCTTATGAATGAATACAGAACAAAGAATGATAGCATAGTAAGCAATTGTCCTGTTTGTAAAGGGGCCCTTGGACTCCATCCCAAAAAGACACAGCGCTTCGTGCGTGCATTAATGTGCCCCTCCAAAAATTTAGCACCCTGCCCCTATTTAAATCAAGCTAGGGGTCTGGATTTACTTCTTTGTATATTATTGGAAGTAATTTATGGTAAATTATTACCTCCGCCAATGAAGTTGGACGGAGGTTATGTTTTCGCCTCTGTTTGTTTGTTTGTTGTCATCAAGATATCTCAATGAACTGATGATGGGAGTTTGATTAAATTTGGTGTGTGGTTTTGTTTTTGTTTTAGGAAGAACTGATTAAAGTTTGGGACTTATTGGAATGGGAGAAAGACAGAAATTGAGGGGTGGGGTAAAGACAGAAATTATCAATTTCTGCCTTTAATTCTCCTGTTCCAATTAGTCCCAAATTTTAATCATTTCTTCATAAAACAGTTACAAAACCACAACACCAAATTCAATCAAAATCCAATCATCAGTTCTAATGATATCTTGATGACGACAAACTCACCATAAAATGTCCCACCCCTCCATTTGCACCCTTCCCCTGTTCCAAAATGTCTCAAATTTGAATAACTTATTTCTTAAGCAGTAACAAAACCACACACCAAATTTAATAAAAATTGAATTATTAGTTCTGGAGATATCTTGATGATAGACAAACAAACAGAGGCAAAAACATGTCCCCCTTCCCTCCCTCATTTGCACCCTTCCCCTGTTCCAATATGTGTCAAAATTTTAATCACTTCTACCTTAAGCAGTAACAAAACCACACACTAAATATAATCCTAATCCAATCATCAGTTCGTTCTGGACATATCTTGATGACAGACAAAAAAACAGAGGCAAAAATGTGCCCCCCACCCCATTTTCACCCTTCCCCTGTTCCAATGACTTAAAATTTTAATCACAAAGTTTCAACTTTTCTGCCTGGATAATTCTTTTCTTATGGGGATGTTTTTTGTTGTCATATTCCAAGAGGATCCGTACTGTCTTTCATTTAGACTATCTCAATTAAGGAATAGGCAATAACCAGGTAAGATTTTAAGTTGAAACTTGGCCTCAGATACATTTATAAGACTAACGTTAAGTTCAATGCATGTAGTTGTAGGCCCTAGGCCTAGTGTGCACGTTAAAATGTTGTTTTTATGAACGGAACATTGTATGTTCCTTGGGGTTTACATTCCCTCAACATTAAATATATTTGTGCACATTTGAAACACAAAAATAGGACAGAAATTGGCAAAACTCGTTCAAATTTGAAAACGTTGATGTTCAGTGCGGAGAGCCTAATGGTGTGAAAATGAGCCGTTGACCTCACTGCACAAAATGTTAAAATAGTATCGAGAACTTTCAGCAGCAAATCCCTTGTTATCTGTGAATAAGACGACTAGTTTTGCATATTGGAAAAAATTGTGTGAATGGAAAGGATAGTTTATACAAAGTTTTCTGTTTGGTGTGGAATTTCCTTACCAAATTACACTACCATTTACGTTTCAGTGAAGTGCTTATTTGTGTATGTAGGCCCCTATATACTGTTGATTATTGTGTGAAATTGTTTTCAATAGGCTTGACCCCATACGCTAGTAAATTGTGCAGACGATCAGAATTATCCGGAATTTGATTGGTCCATTATGGTCACGTGAATTTGGGCCATGTGACATTATTTAAATGAGATTTCCCAAAATTACCGATTCCAATATAAAAAGGTCTATAAGCTTGTCCTTTATGCAAAGCGAACGCAAAAGGGTCACAAATTTGGTCAGAAATATCTATCTTAGACCTCGGTTTTGGACAAATTGTTATATTTTTCAAACTGAATGTTCACAGCTACCAGGCTACATCAGTAACTTAGTTGATAATCAAATATTTCTGGATATATAAATTTCTTATTATTGTTCCATAACATATTACAAATTTATCCACCGATAAGGAAGGGAATAAGGTTCCAACCCGATATGCAGCATCTAACTGATGTTGTATCTGGCCAGAAACCCCCTACCCCTGTGTCAACATCACTGACAAAGATATTGCAAAGAAAAGAAAAGAAAAAGAAAATCATAACAAAAAGGAACAAAACGAAATGCAAAAAAAAATATATAAAAAAATAACTTTCTTCAAGAATATAAACAAAGCATGCTTTAGAATTTTAAACAAAACCGTAAACAAGTGAATCGAGAAGGTAAGATAATAAAAAGTTAAATTATTAATCATATCCTGATCAGGGAGATATTATTTGGGAAATAACAGCCTTTTGTTCAGATGTTTTATCAAGCTGTGATCCAAGTCAGGTAACAGAGGTCACCTAAATAAGGAATTTGCCAGAGCATATGCTCCAATAGACACATCAGTTACCTGAATCAGGGCATGCCTGAGCATATGCTCCAATAGGCACATCAGTTACCTGAATCAGGGAGTTGCCGGAGCATATGCTCCAATAGACACATCTGTTACCTGAATAGAGGAGTTACCGGAGCATATGCTCCAATAGGCACATCAGTTGCCTGAATCGGGGAGTTACCGGAGCATATGCTCCAATAGGCACATCTGTTACCTGAATCGGGGAGTTACCAGAGCATATGCTCCAATAGGCACAACAGTTACCTGAATCAGGGAGTTGCCACCTCTCTCCTCTATCTGCAGATCATACTGTCGTAGGAAATAAACATGTCTCAGTACTATACTATTCAAATATGATATTTTTTGTCTAAAAATTGATAATTTAGAGAAAGAAAAAGAACTGTTTACCTTAGGGCACAAAGAAAACAGAGAAAGTTAAATTATCTTATCTTCTATTACGTCTATTATGAGGTAAAGATTCCAGACACTCAGTGTTGCCAATTATGTTTTTGAAAGGAACAGATTTTAAGTTTTTAAAATAAAAAGAACCTTCTTCCCTTTATGTTAAAGTTTGCAAGTTCACCGGGTCTCTATAAATTTGTTGGGAAACATCTCTAGGCCATCTACATTTCTACAGAGTGAAAGGAGTGAAACCAAAAGCCAAAAAATGTTTTTTATCAATCTTTTTCAAATTTTAGTTTTGTAATTTGTTAGTTTAAGTGTTAAGAAAAGAAAATTTTGAACAAGGATGTGAGTTGTTTATTATTCAAGTCTGCATGTGTATCAAGCAAGGAGAGTGGATGAGGAAATGGCGGTCACCAGTGTTGGGAAACTGAAAAAGAGATTTTTCAATATTTTCCAAGGGTCACAAAATATCAATAACAATCCAATATAATATAGGTCTAAGAGTTACAAAATTGAACAATACGAATTCAAAATTAGATAATTTATATAATTTCATAATTTAGAAATAGTGGTTGCTAATGTCATTAATGATCAAGGAAATTTATTATATATCACGTTTGTAAAATTGAATACATCAGCGGCAATTCCACTGATGGCTGGGGTGATTGATACAGATGACTGACACTTCCAATTGATCAATCGATTAGCCCATTTAGCTAGATTCTCAGACATCTAAATCTGCAAATGTAAAGAAATTTGCTTTTAGGACTAATGACATTCAGCGAAATGCTTTGCTTAATTGTTATTAACATGTAATTCAGTATAAAACTGTTTTTAAATTTTGTTCCAAGATGTGTGAAAAACTGGTGATGTAGTAAATCGAAAGCAAAGTATAAATCTTTGTGATATTTTGTTCTACAACTTTTTTTCTTGACTACTGCAAGAATATCCTAAATGTTGGTCGGAGGCACGGCAAAGTTTCACACTCGTCACTCTAATACGAATTGTTGTAGAAGAGAAATAACAACTATGGATTTATTTATGTAAAGCGGATGAGTTTTCAACAGACGACATACCATATTTGCTGGTATAATTAGGCGTACAAATTCTCACAATAGGACACATCTACAGACCATAGGTTATTTGTGTAGTGCATATGAAATCATTAGACTGTATGGTTATTGATATATCATGTTCACAAGCTTGGTGTCACACTCAAAACACACACACTAACACACACACAACACCAAGTTAGCTGCAAAGGACTCAGAGCATTCAGCATCAAAACCAAAGACCAATAGATAAAACATACTCACTGATAAATCTCTAAAAGGATGAATAATTAAACCTAATGGTAATCTTGATTTCTGAAGAAGGGACTGAGATTGCGGAATGGCAGAGAGTGTACACCGAAAGACACTGTAGGTGAAAGAAAATTGATTGATTACTGATTTATTGATCCATTGCTTAATGCATCACAAAAATACTTTGCTTTAATGAATTTTTTAGAGCTTGTCTAGTGACTGTACTTAAGCCAAACACTTTCATCTTGAGACATTACGCCAGTGCACCACAACTGGTTATCAAAGGCCGTGGACATTGACTTGGTTGTCGATGTTATGTCTGTCCGTACGTCGTACCTGTGTTCTCGTCCGGGTCGTATTAAGCGTTTCGTGATAGCATTTGTACTATCATAACCGAATACGCAGGCGACGACCCCGTCATTGTAATTGTGTGTTCAACTCTCTCTCTCTCTCTCTTGAGACAATGACTACCGTTTTAATGAAGATTACTTTTCTGAACCCAAATGAACACAAAATCTTTGATAAATTCTCAAACAGTGAAACTTACGAAAGAATTTCAAAATCCAATTTAAACTTACTCAGGATTCGCTTGCAATTTCTGATAGTCTTGGCTTAATTTCCCTTTTGGTGGTTCCACTTTCGATTGAGGCAAGATATGTCTTTCTTGGAGAAGGTTGACGGGACGAACATCCGATTGCTGCAATTTCAATTGTCCCATGCCAGATGTCATACTGTTCATGGTGGACTGATTCTGCAGAAAACAAGAAATCAATGTCATGGTACAGGGATGTGTGCACGGTAACATTACGGCTCAATTGCTTTCAAATCTATGAAAAAACATGCAAGTTGCAAAAACTTGTCTTAAAAATCAATTTTTATTCTCTCATAAAAACTGATCATTTTACAGCATTTTGAAATCTTAGTAATCAATAAGCAAATTTGTGAAGTATTACAGAGGGCGACCTTGGTATTTTCGTAAAATAATGTTTTTTATATGTCTATCATAGTACTTTGAAGTGTTGCAACAAATTCTGACCAAAGCAAGAATATAATTTCCCACCATTTTCAGTGAATAAGATTTAGAAAAGTCATCCACACTCATAAACTATAAGTGCATTTTTTTAAATTTCATTTTTTTTCTTTTTTTTAATTTAATACTGATCTGTTCAAGTCTTATATTCTTTTAACCAATATAGAAATTGTTCCATGTCCATGAACCTTCAATGCAGTAAACTGTATAAGTACTGTTAAAGGATTAATTCAGTGGTCCAGCATGTCCATGTTATATGAAAGAGGACTTCAAAAGAAACAAAATGGTGAAGAAAGCATTCTAAAATCTTATTCCGTTTAAGGATTAGTTCAGTGGTCCAGCATGTCTATCTTACATGTAAGAGGACTTCAAAAGAAACAAAATCGTTTAGCTTTTGTATTATTCTCTCATAAAATAACATGAAGTAAGTTACATCACGTAATTGCAAATAATCCAATCCAATCCAGGGACTGCATGAGATTAAAGTAAGGATAAAATTGCTAAGGCCTCATTCAAAACCTGCTATAACCCACCTGTGGTTGTGCTACATTGTTCATCATGGCTCCTTGTGAGGGAGGGCCAGGCCTCTGAGGATGGGTCGCGTTTGGCTGGAATCCATGCGGTGGGACCTGGCCACCACTTTGGATTGGTGGTGGTGGACCCTGATTTTGCCCCTGTGCTGTCATGTATGCTGGTTGCTGAGGATATTGCCTCTTTCCTAGGGGTGAGACAAGGATGTTACACTCTTTGTAAAATTGTAAAAAGAAAAAACAAGTGAAAATGATCAAACAACAACTTCACACGTTATCTTCTAGGCTATGTCATGACCTATTATACAACTCGGTAATCCAATGCGATACAGCGTGACCTAAATAAGATTACGAGAATTTGCATATTCATAGCAGAATGTCCGAATTCTGATTGGAAAATACTGCGATATGATTAAACATTTATGTCCATACATGTAACTAATAGACATGCGTGTACGGGGGACATGCCATACCAACTGACCAATATCATAGCCCGGAGAGGTACGAAACACGAATATATTACTGTCTACAGCTAAAAGAGCTATTTCTAGCGAAATCACGTATGAAATATGATACTTTGTTAAAACCTTTCGAGAGCTTTAATTAAAAAAAATACATGGAATATCTCTTAACAAAATACAAGTTTTATCACTGAAACAAAAATCTTGCTTGAGCCAGAATCTCAAGAGCAAAACTGTAAAAACCTTGGAGGAGATGCATTTTTAAACAAAACTTAGTACAGGCACATATAAGAGGTCATGTACGATTTGATAATCTCCACTCATACACTCTGTGTATGGGTGGAGCTAAAAACTGTAAAGGCTAATGTGACTTCCTTATTCTTTTGATGGTAACTTGGAACATGATCCAGACTATCATCTACAAGAGGTATGTTTGTTTGTTTGTTTGATGAGGTCTTAACGGCACCACGAAAACGAGGGTCAAATTGTGCCTGAGAGGTCAGATCATTTTAGAGGTAGGAAGGAAAGGAAACAGGGGGAGAATGAGAGAAATTCAAGAATAAAAGTCAGAAAGCTGTGATCGAGAGAGGAGGTGCATGGGTGCAACAAAAACAAAGTAGAAAGGGGGTGGAAAAGGAGAATTAAATATGGTTGTAGAGGGAAGCATGATGAAGGAAGGAGATAATTTTATTCAGAGGATTTTTCTGGAAGAACTCAGCAATTGACTTGTGGGGAGCGAGGGAAGCTCTGGGAAGGTTGTACAGGGGGCAAGCAAGAAGAACGTTATGGATAGTGAGGATGCAGTGGCAATTGTTACAAAGGGGTTGGGGGGAACCAATAAGGAGGTGGGAGTAAGCGAGGTGGGTGTGACCAATTCTAAGATGGGTAATACGAACGTTGTCGATACGAGAGAGGCTGTGATGGTGGATTTGATCGGGATTATGGGCTGGATGTCATGGAGTTTGTTATAAATTTAGGAGTTCCATGAGGTTTGCCAGCGGTCACAAACAAGGGAAGCAATAAGCGGTTTGATGTCAGAGAGGGTTTTGGGAAAAGGGATAGGGAGGAGGTTGAGGGCAAGCTTAGCGGCTGCATCAGCCCTGTCATTGCCAGGGATGCCAACATGGCTGGGTGTCCAGAAGAAAAGTACACTTTTCCTGCAGAGGGTGGGAGAAAAGACTTTCCGGAGGCGGAGGTGGCATGTGAGGTTATCCCAAAACCAGAGCATTTTGAGAAGCACTATTCTTTCCATCATGCATCCCAAAATCTGCTTCCCTAAGTTAAATCGTCAAAACATGACAACCCACGATGAACTAAAGGGTATCCAATGAATGAGGTATATATAGGTAGATTGGGTGCTTTACATCTCTTTCTCAACAACTTAGGTTATATAGAGATGCCCACTGTCATTAGAAAATACAGTTGTGAAGTGCTATTGAATGAAGACCCACCAGAGATTGAACCCATGACTTCTAGCTAGCCAAGTTATGACTGCTAAACCACGGATGTCACCATAATATTCTCAGCCTTCCGCAAGAAACATGTGAAATCATGAATAAGTTTCTAACTCAAAATACTTTCACCAAGGTTACCTATTATGGTGAATAATATAAGAGTTCCGCTACATTTCAGAAACGAGGAATTCACACATTCTACAGAGCAAGTAATATGCTCAGTTGGGAATCATTCATCATTAATGTAGGGCTAACTCTTTTAACTTAATTTTTGTTTAAAGAAAAGTATGTTACACTCTTAATTAAAATCTCGTAAAAAGATTGTTAATAAAGGAAAGAAAGGAAACTGTTTAGGCAGAAGTTACTTCCTTTCTTTTGGTTGCAGCTTGGGAGCATGGTTAGGATCACTGTATATTGTAGCTATGACAGACATACCAGAACATCAATGATGGAGTAGCTAAACAAAGGTCAATGGACGTTGCATTATAATATTCTGCAGGTGTTTAGTTTTTTGTTGGCCAGCAAAATTCAATGTGATACACACATATTTGGCAGAGAACTCACCAGATAATCCACCTTGTCGAGATGTTCCCATATCCTGTACACTTGGTGGTCCACTGAGACCAGATACAGGTCCAGGTGGGCCGCTTGGAGGACCAGGAGGTCCACTTGGAGGACCAGGAGGTCCGCTTAGAGGACCAGGAGGTCCTGATTGCCCTGTTGGTGGGCCTGGTGGCCCTGTAAGAGGACCAGGAGGTCCCATTGGCGGACCGGGTAGTTTTGCTGGTATGGGTGGTCCACCTTGGGGTCTGAAAGGAGGTCCCCTGTAATCAGCTGGTGAGGGAGGTTGGGGAGACATCTGACCTGATGAAGCACAAGAATACATTGTCATTAAAATGATATACCTGAGAAATGCTTAAATTCACTAGAAATTTCAATTATATAATATGAAATTATATTTCAAATTCATCAACTGCAACTCTTATTGGATAAACACAGATGAGGCACCATAATAACCCCAGCCTTCAACAACAAACAAGGGCTATCATGAGGAACTTCCAAAGCTATTCAAAACTGGTCTTCCAACCCCTTTTCATGAAACCACAATTTAGACTCAAATCACTTAGTTTTGGTTGTAAATTATCTGCATTAACAAACCTCATTCAGCACAATCTGTTGTGCCTTATCTTCACTTTGCTTGAGTGCACTTTTACACAAAAGCTCCATGTATGCAATAACTGACAAGCTTGATAAGGCCCGTTGTCATAAGTGGATGCCCTTTTAACGCGAGTATACTGCGTCCTTATTGCAAGATCTCCGCAGGATCTTAACAATAGACCTTCTATAGCAACCCACGCTAATCCGCTGCGTGAAAGACGCTACCGTTATATTCACTACGTAATGCAAACATGCACTTCCTGCTTCTCGTATGTGTGGCGCGTGTGAAAGTCAAGTTAACATGTACTATTAAGTTGAAGAAATAAAGCAGTCACGATCATATCTTAAATATTGATATTTGTCTGGTGTTTTTATTCTTACATAATTAGTTCTTAAATGAATAAATAAATATCCCGATCAGAAATTCATATATTTCATGTACTTTCTTTGTCAAAACGCTTTGTTCAATGAGGAACGAAAACATAGAAATCATGGTGCCAAATTTGTTGGTGACTTCAAAGAAAGAAACACATGAAATGTTAGGGAAATTCTTTTTGAAGTTATTCCCCATATATTTCATTTGACTTTTTGAAACTGTTCACCATAATTGATGAAGAAATTACTAGTTTTCCCCTGGAACTTAACAAAATATCTCCATAATTTCCAACCATCCATGTGGACATAATTTATTTACAACCTAATTCCTGGTATGCACGAGGCCACACAATTTATCATACATCTAGCCGCTAAGAGGAAAGTTCCACTGTACCATGGGAATTGAAAGTGGAAAACTCGTAAGTATATCTTAAATTCCTTTCTTAAAAGTAGATAATTTTGGTTTTTTTCTTTTTAAATAGTTGTCAGTAGATTATTAAGAGATAAAAAACTCAGTTCAATGTGTACTTTATTAAGTATAAATATCACGTCCCTAATACATTCAGTAGTACCTTCCATATAAGTTCTCAACGAAGCTTGTCATGTATTGTGCAATAAACTGAGTTCCCAGGGTCCATGCCGGATCTAGTTTCATGTGATTTTCCAATCATATTATGTACACAAGCGGGACTATACATAATTGACAACTTCTGTGAATTTTCAGAAGTTCTCAAGAGTTAGTAAGGTCTGATGGGATTTTCCAAACACGTTGCTGTTTCATATACATTTATATTTGCAAATTTTTGACCAATCAAATGCAGTACAGCCGGACATATTTTGCTGGGCTAGGATTGACATAAAAAAAAGTGTAAGGGAGCCAGTATAAGTGATCTGAGGTACCTGATTGGAGAGGAAGGGGAAGGGGGGGAAAGGGGGCACACGCGGTTGTGGCTACAGGGAGGGGATGGTAAAAATCGACCAACTTATCTTTTTTTATTGGTATTTCTTGTCCCCAGTAGGCAAATAGACTAAAAATATTGGATGGGATCAATAGCTAAATACAAGTGTAAATGTCACGGTCATGTGGAGAACAAATTTTATTAATACAACAGGGGACAAAGAAAAATGTTAATTAGGGTGGAGGGGGGGGGGATACCCCCATTATAGGAGTATTCCCTCATAGTTCCCCCATAATGGAGGGGGGGGAAGGAAGGAACACGGAAGGTAGGCCTATAAATGTTATATTTACAGTAATGGTAATCCCAGAGTCATACAAGCAAGGATATGCCTCTTTCTTTGGTATAAGTAAACAACTTGAAGAGAAGAAGTATCTTTTTCATTCTTATGCCAGACATGACAGTATAAGAAATGCGAGTAACAAGAATTAAAAATTTAAAAAATCGTGAAGAACAAAAAGAGAAGCTCATTAAAATAAATATAAAGCAAAAGAAAATTAAGAAAGTACTGTTGCATACTTAACAGTAAAGAAATCAAATAGATAATACAAGGTTAAAGTATACTTATCTCACTAAAAAAAAAGAAACGAGAAAGAAAATCCATTAGATTTTCATGGAATAAAAGAAGGATATATCTGAACTGTTTTACACAGTAAACTTTACCCAATTTTGGCTGTTTTCATACTTCTTTAAATAATTCTTTCAATTAAAAAAGAGAAGGGATGGGGGGGGGGGGAACACCTAATTTCATGTCCCTTAATAAACACAAACTTAGGGCCGGGTATATGCACCATACTACCTCTTTTATCTAAGAATAGTAAGTTGAAAAAATATGTTTCTAACGAAACTTGTAAGCCGCTTTGTATTAATTTTAATGTAGGAGTTAATGGAGGTTTCCCCCATGTAACGGTCGATTACTGACATTATCGGAGAGCAAAGGTCAGTTTGATTGCAGCATATTCTGGAACAATATATTTTTTAAACAAAATTATGAATATTAGAGATTACATACATTATTATTCAAAGAATGTTAGGCTATGACGTTTTTTATGTTTGATTTTTTTCTGCATATGAGTTCTAATTTGTTTACAGTTTTAGTTTCGCTACGGAAAAAGTATAGTTCCGTAATTCCCAGGCTACATATTGCCCTACCTTTTAAGTATAGGCATATAAAAGTATAAAAAAATGCGTACACAATTGGGGGCAGGGGGGATTTGTTTCAGTTTAAATTTGCATTTTAATCTACAGTTTGGATAAGAGGCCATGCATGCTCCTTCACTTTGAAGATTTGAATTTACGGCCCCAAGATTCATTGTATGTACATGTGTTTCTGCATCTCATCAACCCCATGCCCATTTCAGCATTCAATTGTCTGATCAGGGGCGGCGGAACGTTCAAAATATTAGGGGATTTAATGAGGTAAAGTGACATGTGATAACAACATTGCGGGGAGAGGGGGGGGGGGGGAATTGGTCAAGTAACGTGATACATTCACCTAAAATTGTTGAGCTGAAGCCCACACACCCCCTTCCCAGCTCTGCTGCATCTGATGATTGCAAGTCATCATTGATGATAGGACCTAAATAAAATGATTAAAGCCTTGATATAAACGCACAATTAAGTTTCGCGTAACTAGAATGACCACTTTAATATGAAATTCAATTAGTTATTCCCGTTTTTGTGTTTGTATTATATTGAACATTCATCATATTCATGTAACGTTAATGTAACGATAATCGATCCTCTGGTCTAACCCGATTATTTATTCCCACATTGAAAACAAAACAACTGTAACTTGATACAAGGATAGAAAGCGGGATTACGTAATTTCCTCTTTGATGTCGCTATTGCTACGAGAAAAATTTGGGTCACTGCCAAACTGCGTTTAGAGCAGTGATACGGTCTAATCTGCTGCAACGCATAATTTAGTGCACTTGAAATAGCTTTTTGAATGATTTAGCCATTTTATTTTTACCCGAATCAGCACTGATGGGGCTGTTATGTAGTAATAAATATTCAAGTGTTTAAAGTTTTTATACAAAAAACCAAAAATGATTCTTTATTGTCTGTAACTACACATGTTGGGAAACGCTAGAGCGGCCACATGTGAATTCTGCAACTGGGGAAGACAGATCACAAGGCGTGAGAATATTGCCGAGTTTTGAGCATGAGCAGGCTGTTACCTCATTAATTTATGTCAACACGTGCTGATTTTGTGATGCGAAATCCGGTCGGAAAAACAATAACAGTACCCAGGCAAACACTTAATCCGTCTGTAAATACAATTATTAGTTTAGAAAAATTGTTACTCTTTGAAGTAAATATTAAAAGACATGGATTAATCTATCATTTTTTTATCACAATAGGTGTAAAACAAGAATTTCTTCAATGTTTCCATCGCACATTAGCAGACTCTTAAAAGCTAGAATACTTTCAACGATAGGCCAAAGGTCATCGTTCGCATGAATTTTTTTTATTTCTTTGCATTGCTACCCTGGTTTGATTCATTGATTTTTGTGTGTTTCTAACTTTCAAAGCAAATTCTTCTGGGCCAACTATTACTTTAGGAATAGGTAGATTAGAAAAAAAAACATAGGGCCGAGGGGATTATAAAATCTTTGACATACAGAGGAGAAGAAAAGACACACTGTAGCACATTTAAATGAAATATATGGAATTAATTTATATTTTTGGGATGGTAAGGTAGGATAAACTTCTTTTTTTTAGTTTATTCCTGCCCTTACATGTATCCCAAAATTGATTTAACCTTTTTTTTTTAATATGGGAAAACTATGTCGAAACTTTAAAGGAATAAACAAAACAGATTGCTATTTTTCTCTCAATTTTTTCTGACGATTGTTATACCGCAGTGGGCATGGTGAGGTAGGATAAACTTATTTTATTTGACTTTCTTCATGCCCTTACATCCCAAAATTAGATACAACAATTAAGTTTATAATTCTCCAAATATAACCTTTTCTCATATGGGAGAACTAAATCGAAATTTTCCGGGGAATATAGAAGACAAAACAGAAGATGGGTCGAACTAATTTCTGTTTTAAATTTATATTGAAGATCGTAAACTCGTATGCCACGGCGATCGCGTCCATCAAATGTGAATATTTTCATAATGACAAAGTTTTATAGTATACCGCGACGGTTGCGTACATCTAATCTGTTCATTATCATGCTGGCAATTCCTATACCGCGGCGACCGCAAAATATCTCTTGCATAAATTACCCAGCTCATCAGAAATCGTGATACGCGGCGCCGAGTGTGGATGGTCTATTGTTAAAAGTCACCTGCATAGTAACAATCTGAAGCTGCATCGGCTGCAGTAATACGGCGGCCGCCGATATTACGCCAAGGGGCCTAAGTGGCCTATTCACATAACACTGAGGCATTGGCATTGTGCATGGCTTGACACTGGAGGAGTTGTGGTTTTGTCTTAATGATTTAAGAAAAGGATATCGTATATCAGGGTTGGAAATTTAATCTCCCGATCAAAGTGTAGAAAACAGTCGGGACTTGTGGGGTAAAACTATAGCATTATAGGTTCGTAATGATCATGGGAACCTTGTTATTCCAAGATACTCTCATAGAGGTTATTTATTATGATGTACACTACATTTCAGAAACGAGGAATTCACACAATCTACACAGCAAGTAATATGCTCAGTTGGGAATCATTCATCATTAATGTAGGGCTAAATCAAATAAATAATTCTGACCATACTTCTAATTTAAACCAAGTTAAATAAATCATGTGATGAGAAAAGCAATACTAACTCCACCTAGATTCAATTTATTCCTGTAATAATTTGAACAAACCTGGGATTTGACCCTGTGTACTTTGAAGAAACGGTGTTCCTCCTTCTAATGCATCGTACCTCTGGGAGGGCACCGGTGAGGGAGATGCTGAAGATCTAGGTGATGGAGGTCCTAGAAAAGAAAAATCAAAATATTGACATACCTAGATTTAACATGGCTAGGTTTAACATGGCTAGCTTTAACATGGCTAGGTTTAACATGGCTAGGTTTAACATGGCTAGATTTATCATGGCCAGATTGTTTATAGCTAGATTGTTCATAGCTATATTGTTCATAGCTAGAGATTGTTCATAGCTAGGGATTGTTCATAGCTAGGGATTGTTCATAGCTAGATTGTTCATAGCTAGATTTAACATAGCTAGGGATTGTCCATAGCTAGAGATTGTTCATAGCTAGAGATTGTTCATAGCTAGAGATTGTTCATAGCTAGAGATTGTTCATAGCTAGATTGTTCATAGCTAAATTGTCCATAGCTAGAGATTGTTCATAGCTAGAGATTGTTCATAGCTAGATTGTTCATAGCTAGAGATTGTTCATAGCTAGAGATTGTTCATAGCTAGATTGTTCATAGCTAAATTGTTCATAGCTAGAGATTGTTCATAGCTAGAGATTGTTCATAGCTAGAGATTGTTCATAGCTAGAGATTGTTCATAGCTAGCTTGTTCATAGCTAGAGATTGTTCATAGCTAGAGATTGTTCATAGCTAGATTGTTCATAGCTAGATTTAACATAGCTAGAGATTGTTCATAGCTAGAGATTGTTCATAGCTGGAGATTGTTCATAGCTAGATTGTTCATAGCTAGATTATTCATAGCTAGATTATTCATAGCTAGATCGTTCATAGCTAGAGATTGTTCATAGCTAAATTGTTCAAAAACTATTTGAAAATCATGCAATTTATAACAAATATCATCCAAAATTAGGGCTGTCAAGATATAAGGTAAATCAGATATCGATTATCGAGGACAAATATATTGTGATATATTAACATATCAAGGTATATATGTTAGGATTATTAATTTTTGAAAGCTGCTTGAATTTTCAGCATGCTGATCTAGATCTATGTAAAAAAAAACATATAAGAATCAGATTTACTGCACATATTCTGTTAAAATTTCATACAACTTAATTGTTTCTGAAATTTTATTTCACTAATTTTTGTTATAATATGCAGTTGATACAATAAAATGGCATATCACATGAGAGAATTGTTGATATCGTGGAAAAGGCAACATCGTGATACTCAACATATCGTGACGGCAACAATCAAAATCAGTTAAAAATTGACGGTTTTAAAGATTTTAAAAATTTCAGACATTACTGTTCAAGAAGAAATGTAAATTTGTGATGTCATCAGCAACAGTTCTCCTTTTAATGATGGAAATCCATTTCTTTTCATATTTTGCAAGTTAGTTTTGATTGACTTTTGAGTGTCCATTGACCTTTGAGTGTCCATTGACCTTTAAGTGTCCATGTTCTTTTGAATGTTCATGGTCCTTCTGTTCAGAGCTCCTTTAATACCCAAACACCTCAAGTGTCTGTAACACCTTGAAATGTTCGTATTCACTGAAAGGTATTAATTAAACAGCAGTTCACCTCTAGGTACTAGGACACTACACAGACTGCACTAACAACTAATTAATGTGTTTGCTTCATAGACAATCAATTATGAAAACCATTATTATATCATTATTATTATTTGTATTATTATTTTTACTTTATTATCATTATCATTATTATCATTATTATTATCATTATTATTATCATTATTTTCAATATCAGTCTAATTCAAAATATTTATCCATGACAAAGTGCCATTTTATAGAAAAACACAGGTGCCCTCTAAAAAACATTTTCATTTTGAATACTATTAAAATATTCATTTCAAACATAAAAGTATCATATAGAATGAACTTTTGTATTATTGTTGAAATGTATTATGAATGGAAAGAGCCAAAAACCAAGGTACAAAGAACTACACTATGCATGCAGGCAACATACTGTACATCCCATGCCAAAGAAATTTATAACATTCCACAAATTTCAATACAGAATTTGAAAAAAAACCCCAGAAAATCCTGAACAGGATTCTAAATTAGCATGAATGAAAAGATTCAGCTTTTAAATAGATATACAACTTACATCATTGATATGAAGAAATTAATTTCATTGATGACAATTTTATGAATAATTATTACCTTTACAATTAACCCTTACTCTACCAGGGTTTTGAAAAATGTGAGCCAAATTTTCGAAACTTTTTTTTTTATCAGAATTTTTGACAACTTTCCTTTTATTACAAGTTTGGTTTAAATGGAAGCTAAGAAATTGAGTATTGAAAGTAAAATTAGGAAAAATTGGACAATTTAAGCAATTATTGGTAAAATTCGGTCCAGAAATGGGCCAATCTTTCCACGAGTATAATTTCTTGTGAATATTGAAAACAAGAGTTTTGGCTTACATATTTAGATTCTTTATAGAATTTCTTTTTCAACTATTTTTAGGTAGAAGGGAAAAATGAGAAAACACTAAAAATTATTTTAGCCAAATGACCCCTGAAAACTGCAGCAGAAAAATTACTGCGATAGTCTCACTGGTGCGCTCGTGTGCTAATAAGCATTGATAACTGCTACACTATGTAGTCATTATTTACTAAAAGGTAAATTTTAATACTTATACTGTAGCTGTGGGTCAAAATAGAGGGGGTATGCGTTTTTTTTTACATATCAAATGAACAGAAATTTCAAGCAGCTTCAAATGGCGCTTTAATGAAGCACAGGCGATGTACGGTTTTGGTACACAAGTTTTTGAAGAAATAGTGTCCAAGATTCATGAACTTTTGAAGAAATTTCCCCTGAAAAAAAGATTGGAGATGGGTGTAATAAAAATTTGACCAAAAATCAACACTATCATGTCTCAGGACTTACATGTTTGATTTTGAAGCAAAAATGTAATCCTAAAGTTCAGAAAAATAAAAAAAAAATAAAAAAAATGCCAACTTTTGAGTTTTACCCATTTTCAAGCTAAGTTTTCTGAAAAATCTTTAATATAACTCCTATAAAAAAGTTACATTTTGTGAAAGATATATTTGAGTACTTCTAAATGATACTATTACTCAAACAGAACTTTGGGACGGTCCCGATTTTATTATTAGAAAGAAAAAAGTGGTTTGAAAACGGCAATATCATCGCCGCGTGGTAGAGTAAGGGTTAATTAATTTTCCCTCAAAATAATCAACAATTGGATATTGCAGATTATATACAATGAAAGAATAATGTATTTTTTTACACAGTATGATCTAGTTCTGTCTATTCAAACATTATATAACTTCAAAAATAAAAGAATATACATTGAAGTTTGTATATCACTTTCATGACTTAAAATATCTAGTCGAAGAAAGAATTTGTAACATTTTGCTTTTGTTAATGATCCATTACCTTGTAGTAAGTGGACTGTGCTGTACAGCATTTATCCTTATTCAGAATAAGAACACACTATCTTTAATATTTCAGGTAGGTAGGAAGATTGGGTGCTTTACACCCCTTTATCAACAACTACGGTCATATAGAGATGTCCACTGCCATTGGATACACCAGTTGTAAAGCACTGGTGAATGAAGACCAACCAGGGATTGAGCCCAGGAAGTCTACGTTGCCAAGCTATGACCGCTAGACGACAGAGGTCAAATTAATCGTCGTACTATCAGCAGCCTTCGGCAAGAAACAAGCATTTTATCTCAAAATACTTTCACCAAGGTTACATATTATTCTGAATAATTTTTGAGTTCCACCACATTTCAGAAACGAGGAATTCACACATTCTACAGAGCAAGTAATATGCTCAGTTGGGAATCATTCATCATTAATGTAGGGCTAACTCTTTTAAATTATTATCATTATAATTATAATTATTATTATTATTATTATTATTCTAATTCTAATTATTATGATTAAAATAATTATGATTTTTTTTTTTTGGGGGAGGGGAGGGGAGGGGGTGGGGTGGATCCCTATATTGCTCATGTACTGTCATGTATACTGGATGTTATGGAAGTTTCAGTATTTGATAATGATATACTGTAATTTTAATGATATACTGTAATTTTGTAATGATATACTGTAATTTGGCTCATTGTATAAATTTAGCTTAAATTTCTCCTTATTTTTAATTGCTAATAACTCCCGACCTAAATTAAAACAAAAATAGTGGCTACGTGTATGTCATTATCTTTTCATTTAATTTTAAATAAACACATCGCTTGGACATAAAGTTGCTGTTACATAGAACAACATGACCAAGTTCTCTCAAAAGAAAATATTACTGATAACCCAATTGAAAATCTTCTTTAAAACAAAAAACAAACAAAAAAAACTGTATTAATAATGACTAAAAAATCAAGAATTTCTAAACTGTTTGTTAGTTGCATTGATGAATAATTAAAACTTTAATAAAAGTTTATATCAAATAGCTACAGAGCATTAAATAGCAGACAGTAAACAAATATGGAGTTGCTGAAATTAAGCATGATTACAAAAGCAAATGTTATCTGCATATTCATAACAGAAATTACTGACAATTTATTTGCAAGAAGAATTTGGGAATGTTAGTACCTGAAGGGCCAGGTGAGCAAGTTGAAGCAATTTCAGCAGTTGGCGCCAGAGAGCCGCCGTAAACAGGGTGAGGGGTAGGTAATTTCCCCAGGGATCCGGTAGAGGGGGACTTAATCATACCTACTCCCTGGGGTAGATCCAAATATGGTGATGGTGGTTTGGTAACTGTATTAATGCAAACAAAGCAAACAGGAATGAAATAAAATAAACTGTCTGTCATGCAAACAAGGTTAAGTTTCAAAAATGGAAACAAGTAAAAAATATTAAAAAATAAAACACCAGTCATGTTAACGAAAAGTATGTGCTTTGAAATCGCATGCCTGTGAAACTATTGCATGAAAATCAAAAACACAGCCACTAACTGATTCTAATCAGAGCTTTCTGTATTAACAACTTAGAAATAGCTTACATCATTCTACCAACTTTTAATCACATTTATCAATCAATGCATTCGGACATGTATAGATCCAAAACATCAAATTGAACGATCTTGACCATATTGGTAAATTTGACCCCCCAGCCCAAAGTTTGTTGATCTTTTCATGTTTCGGTCGATAGCACTGAAAGTAAAGTTCTGAGATAAGACAAACCATACATTTTTGGTCCTTATGACCAGACGAGTAACTTGGTATTTAATTAAAAAGGATTGGGATATTTATTTGACCATATCTGACCCCCCCTCCCCAAAAAAAAAAAAAAAAAAAAAAGTCTGGAACTTTGAAGAGGGCAGCCCAAGCTAAATTTGTTCAGTATCCTTCAGTCATGTTAAAAACATTTTTAAAGCTTTTGTCCCAACGATTTAGTCAGGAAACATTAGCATTGGTCCTCTACTATAAGACCAACGGAATAAAGTACAGTAAAGTACATCAAGTGAACTAAGCTTATAAACAGCAGAAAACAACCAGACAACTTCAATTATCAACAAAACACATCTGTAAATAAAAAATAATATTTCAACTGCAAAGAATCCATTAATGATTTATCTTAGAAATATTCAGTTTTGATATGAAAGAAGCTACCATGTGTAGGCAAAACAGGAAGTGATTATTTGCCATGCCGTCATTGGTCATCTCCTGTCCCTTGAACGGGTGATTGAATCATTTTCTACCATGGGTCAAAAAAATAGGTGCACAATCTAGACACCAAGCTTTATTAGAAATTGATAAGGACCATTCATTAGCCAAAAAGGGCAATTGCTTACTATGTTATCATTCTGTGTTCTGTATTCATGTAAGGTATTTATTTATGAGGTTTATTAAGGTGATTAAGTTTAAAAAAACAACAAAACAATACCTTTTTTAGGTATTATAATTTTTTTCTGATGAGGGGCAGGGCGGACCCCAGGGGGTAAAGCAGCAAAGCAAAGCTGTGAAACAGCAAAGCTAGGGATCTGCAATTAGTAGTCTGACAAACACTGAAGTGACATACATACAACGCAAGTGCAATGGAATATGCTATGGCTGTTATATGGTCAAAATGAAATAAACATAAAAATGAGTGATAAATATGATGGCGTAACAGCAATGAAAAGAAACGATTAGAATAACAATTTGCGTTAAGTATTCAGGGCATGTTTGTCTGTAATGTATTAAGAACTCAGCGAAATGCTCATATACAACTACAAGATGGAAATGCCAGTTTCTGAATTTACCTCTCTGAGTTTGATGATTAACAGCTTTTTCAACCAATCACAGCATGAATTTGCCTAGCAACAAAATCTGCGTAGCTAAGTGGGACAAACATTCTATGCGGTACTGGTACAGTACAGCTTCACGTGCTCATGTTGTCAATGCAATTTACTGTACAAAACAAATTTCTGCACACACTAGACCGAGTGACAGCAAAATGGTAAACACAATTTGTGCTTACAGGATCGCTGGGGCTTTGTAAATCTGATTGCTGTTACCCAGAACAGTGGGCAACCTGAATTTTGTTTATCCAATTTGTTAAAAACTCGAAAAAATCGGAGAAGTGTCATAAATGAATCAAAGCTTGCAGCAGGCCTCGCGAACATCTAAATGTCAATGCATTGGTCGTACACGACTGCGGATTTGAGGTTTGTTTGCCCCCACTTAGTTACTGCGTTGCTATGGTGGGTGTGGCTTATTTCATAACTCAGAGACATTAATTTGGCTCAAATGGCACAAAATGTACATGTAGAGGTATTTCAAGATTGCATGACTTCTTTGTTTTTAGTGATACTAATGAATGAAGCTAAATTTATACCAAAAATTTGAAAATTGTCCAACATTCAAAAATCAATTATCATTTTTATTTCACTGCTTGAGAGAGTGGCAATATTACTTTATGGGACATAAACAAATCTTACTTTTTCAACTACATAAGGACAATATCACCTATCTATTGCCCACCCTCCATGATAAGCATAATTCCCATGAATGCTTCTGAATTTTCTAAAATAAAATGTACACATCAACAGATGTGACATCACATGGAATTTACTGGCTGAAAAGAAAGTGGGATATAGTGGCCACATGATGTGTACACAGCATGCATTGTGTACCCAAAACTTGCTCAAAACATCCATGAATATAAGTGGTGGTAAGGACGGGAAAACAAACACAGATGCTATAAGGCTCTCACCTGAAATCTTATTATTATAAGGATATATATTGCACTTGTTAATTGTGTGACTCACCCCTACACCCCCAGACAAGGTGAGTCATTGCACCAAAGTGGGTGGTCAAAACATGTACATTGACGCACCCTTCCGTCACTTAAGTGACTGACATTCCTTGTGCAAATGACTTACCCACAATCACTTACCTCTGTACAAAGTCAATGGGTTGACTTACCCCTGGGTCACTCTGGTGACTGACAATTTGGTACAATGACGCACATGTGAGTCACTTTTTCATGTCAATGACTCACCTTTAACTGAATTGCCACAGGTAGTATGGGTGAGTCATACAATTGACAAGTGCATAAGTCCTGGGAGCATGATAACAATTCTTTAGTTTCAAAATGATCAAATAATGTTGTTTAGAGGTAATTTAAGTGCAAATTACTAAGATTATTTGTCATACCAATTCCATTCAATTGTTAGGTTTGTAACACCAAAGGCATCAATGTGCTGCTCCATAGCCAGATTTGAATACAAAAGAGGGTGACCGTACAGTATACACAGTTCAACTCTTAACGGCTTATAGCTTGTTGGATACAATTCATGCATTTTATGAAATTGTGCATTGTATGACATACAATAACATGAGGAAAACTAAGATATGAAAAGAGAAAACAGTTTGAACCACAATCAGGTCTAGGTTAACAACTCTTATCATCAGACATGCTTTAATACAAGACATTTAAAGTAATTATTTACCTGATGAACCACCTGGCTGATCTCCACCGGAACTAATTTGTGAATTTACAGAGGGAGGGCCCTGCATTTTATGTCTGGGTGGAGGTAATCTACCGTCTGTTGCTGCAGGTTGAGACATGGGTGGTGGCCCTACTGGACCCCTAGGAGAGAGCCCTACTGGACCCCTCGGAGGTGGTCCTAATGCTGGTTGCGATGAAGGTGAATGTCCTCCTGGTATATTCAGAGGAGGGTCCTGTCCAGGTTGAGGAAACCTTTGCATTGGCGGTCCAGGAAAACTTTGAGAAGGTGGCGGTCCATAATTCTGGGGAGCTACTTGTCTATTATAATTTGAATAAGAATTCACAGTTTGACCTTTATTATACATATTTTGTCCTCCAGTCAATGGTGGCGGTGGTGCCGTAGAGTAACCACCATAATGACCTGTCACATTTGGTTGCATTGTACCACTCGCACCAGAGGGTGGTGGAGGCATTTGTCCACCATAGTTTTGTCCTGGTACAGGAGATCGAGAATTAATATTATTTGGCTGAAACTGTCCATTTGTGCTTTGCGCTGGATTATTTGCGTACATATTTCCTGGTCCTGCAGGGTTGACATATCTTTCGTTAGGTGGATAATTTCCGGGTACAGCTTTGGTCGGAGGTGCTCCAGGTCCTGGGAAGCCTCTTGGCCCCTGCTGCAATGTGGGATTCATTCCACCTGGTGGTGGAGGTGGAGATCCTGGATATGACATTTTTCTGTGAAGATGAAAATTTCAATTCAGATTCAAGTCAATAGTGCCAGAAAGATTACAACTAAAATCCCTAGGGGTGCAAAAATAATGACGGGAAAGTAAAAACGTTAAAATGGTGGAATGCAATTGTACTGTATGCAAAACAAATGTACTGGGTAAATCTTGAGTATATTTCTCAAAAAGGCTACTGGAACCATCACAGAGAAGTGTCAACAGATGTGCAGTCAACAACGGTGAATATAAAATAAATTGTTTGTTTGTTTGATGGGGGCTTAACTGTACCACAACAGCGAGGGTCAAATTGTGCCTGAGAGGTTAGATCATTCCAGAAGTAGGAAGAAAAGAAAACAGGGGGAGATTGAGGGAAACATGACAACTAGAAGCCAGAAAGCTGGGATCGAGGATGAAGTGCATGGAAATGTTCAGCAATAAATAATAATCCATAAAAACAGTGTGGTGCAGATTTAAAATGTCTAAACACAGGAACAGGTAATGCATTAGGGGGCAAAGGCACCAAGTGTTTGTAGCTGGATCTTTAATGTAATGTAAAGGAGATATCCATTGAGAGACAGCATGAAAGGAGTTAACTAATGGGTTTGATCAAGAGCTGTTGTGGGACAGCATAGCTATACAACTTTGGCAAAATGTGTGTCTTGTAATACAACTTCATTTCATTATAACAAGAACTGGAACTTTTAAGATGTTTTGATGATTTTATTAATTTGGCTCAAATTATTGTGCCTGAGAATATTCTTGCTAATTTTATGTGTTAAACAGAAGCAAAAGGTTTTGTAATTCCGATGCTTTTTTTCAGAAGCTGATTGATTTGCAAAATTTGTATTAACTGTCATGTCATTGCATATCATGAAATATTTGTGCCATGATACATTTTCACCATGCAGATCAATAAAAATGTTGACAACATTAGCATTTGCACATTAACAATATCATCAAAGCAAGCATGATGCAAAAATGATTGCTCATTTATTATATTTCAAGAATTTGTCAGTAAGCCTTGCCTACTCATTAACATTCATGACATCACTACCACAACATAATAACATATGTACAGACCATGAACCATCTGTGTACTACATATAGCATAAATCTGGTATTATTTATGGTGTTTACATCATTTAGCACTTTCACATTAAGCCATGCCCACCATGTATATTAATGACATATTGATAGCATAAGCATGTACACAAAAATCACCAAAATTATCATGCCCAATATGATGTAAAACAAACAGTTGTTCATTTATCACTTTAGGCCCCGCCCACTTATCAATATGCATGATTCACCACCACAAACATTAGGTCACATCTGCAAAACATGAGCTATCTGTGTACCACACATGATGTGAATCCAGTTCATAGTTCTTGAAATATTATGTTTACTTGTGCTTTTTGTTTACAAAATCATATTAAGCCTCGCCCACTATGCTTATTAATGAAATTCAAACATTTTTATGCCATGCAAACATACACACTAGCTATCACCATTATTATAACAAATATTTAACAAAACATAGACATGTGAATGTCAAAATAAGAGCATTTCAAGATTTTCATATTAAGCCCCGCCTACTTATTAATATGCATGCTATCCCCACCAAAAACAATAGGTACATCTACAGGCCATGGGCTATCTGTGTATCACATAATACATGAATCCAGTTTACTGTTTTTGAAATACTGTGTTTACAAGCTCTTTTCAGCAAAATTATATTAAGCCTCGCCCACAATGCATATTAATGAACTTCAACGATTTTACAGCATGAACATGTACACACCAGCTAACATGATTAAACCAAACATGAAACAAACAGACATGTAGTTGTTAAAAAATGAACATTTCAAGATTTACTTTAAGCCCTGCCAACTCATTAATATGCATGACATCATGATGAAAATCAATAGGGCACATCTACAGAACATGGGCTATCTGTATACAACATTTGAACAGAATCCCATGTATAGTTCTTGAGATACCATGTTTAAAAGCTCTTTTCAGCAAATCATATTAAGCCCCGCCCACTACGCATATTAATAAGTCAACATTTTTACATGATGAACATGTACACACCAGTTAACACCATAATTATACCAAATATGAAACAAAATAGACATGTGATTGTTAAAATATGAACATTTCAAGATTTTTACATTAAGCCCCCGCACCGCCTAGTCATTTTTATACATGACATTACCATCAAAAACAATAATGCACATCTACAGATCATGGGCTATCTGTGTACCAAATATGACATGAATTTTACCGTTCTTGAGACATCGCGTTTACGAGCTGGCTGTCACAAACATACATACCCACATACGCCATCATGACTGCAAAGGTTTCTGATGCTATCGCATCAGAACCAAAAAAGAAATTTGTAAACAAATTAATGAAGAATAATAATCTAAAAAAGGCAAAGTAAACTTACAAGTATCATTAAACTCTATATAGCCACACTTAAAATGGTAACCCATCTGACCATAGGTCATTAGTGTTATGGTGGATGCAAAAAACTTCAAATTTGGTTGATTTTTTCTTATTTAAAAGTTTTTGCATCTGTGGTCATGAAACTCTTAAAAATGGTAAGATAAATTCCTTTACAATCCATGCTCTGCAAAAACTTTCCTCTTTAAGTGATATCTGTGGCAAAATTAAGAGTTAAATCGCTGTTTGACTCGAACCTGGGACCTCCAGTATCTCAGACGTATGCCAGTGAGCCACCATCTCAATACAATGCTATGCAATATTATGCAACATCACCGAAACAACACAATTTTTACTTCAGATGGCTACCAACTTCTATCCTTATGCTGTAAATGCATTGTTGTAAACACAAAACACTTAGTACTCCGTATTACGGAGACGTTCCCAATGATGATATCACAGAGTAAAACTTATTGTTAAAAATATATTAAAAATCATTTGTCTTCTTGAAGTTTTAGCTGTGTAGTCTTTTACAGTGAAAATCCTGGGTAGAACCAATTTTTGTATGCTAGGCCTGGTTATGTGTACGTGTGTGTACCCAAGAGAAAGAGCAACATGGGTGAGAGAATTTCATAAGCGTTTTTGTATATGTATTTAGGCCACACTTGAAAATGGCAACCATAGGGGTCATTAGTGTAAGGCTGCATAGGAAAAACCTCAAATTTTGTTGAATTTTGCCTCTTATTTAAAAACTACCGCATTCCTAGTCATGAAACACTTAAAAATGGCAAGTTAAATTTGTTAGCAATCAATTCCTGCAAGAAACTCTTAAAAACATTTTGGCCTATACAGCACAGAAATTGGATTGCACTTAACTGTTTGAGTTTTGCAATTCCAACACATATAATGCGAATTGTAAACGCTCGTGTCACGAGTGTTAGATATTCTTAATATTGGGCATGTTAATTTCGGAGGCACAATACATCTTGTTTGTACATGCACATCGCCAGCTTTACATGCCATTGTTCAGAGCATTTCACGCTTTTGGACAAACTGAGAAAAAAAAGCCTTTTTTTGCTTCCATTGAAATTTTGGTCATTTATCGTTGCTGATTCTCTCCAACTTATACAACTGGAAACAAACTGAAGCAGGCCTAAGTGTGTGTGATTTTTCAGTGAGAAGGGAGGCCTAGGCCTAAGTGTGTATGATTTTTCAGTGAGAAGGGAGGCCTAGGCCTAAGTGTGTGTAATTTTTCAGTGAGAGGGGAGGCCTAGGCCTAAGTGTGTAAAATTTTACAGTGAGAAGTGAGGTCTAGGCCTAAGTGTGTGTGATTTTGCAATGAGAAGGGAGGCCTAGGACTAAGTGTGTGTGATTTTAAAGTGAGAAGGAAGGCCTAGGCCTAAGTGTGTGTGATTTTGCAGTGAGAAGGGAGGTCTAGGCCTAAGTGTGTATTATTTTTCAGTGAGGAAGGCCTAGGCTCAAGTGTGTGTAATTTTTCAGTGAGAAGGGAGGCCTAGGCCTAAGTGTGTTGGATTTTTCAGTGAGAAGCAGGGCCTAGGTCTAAGTGTGTGTGATTTTTCAGTGAGAAGGGGGTTGATTTAGATATCAAAAATAAATGTTTTAAAGAAAACCTTGAAACTTTTGTGGGAGACGTGTTGAATCTCACTGACTTTTGTTCAGTGTGTAGCGCATCTTTCTATGGACATGGATACATAATTAGGCCTACCCAAATCGGCAGACTTGGAGATCTGCTATGCATGGTAAGCCTAAGAGAACTAGACTCAACTAGTCATATGATCATCCGACTAAGCTACCTGTGACCTAGCCAGGGAGCACACCCTGTGCAATCCAATGGCAATTTAAAATGGCTAAGTTGAACAAAACACTCCAATTTACGTTTCTCAAAATGATAAAGAATTCATTCATTAAACGGTTCAAAATTTACTTACAACTCAAAATGTTGTTAAACAATACTATAAACTTACCTAAATTAACTTAAACGTCCTAAAACTGTAAAGAAATAGCATTTTTATCGAGAAGTTGTACGAAAGATTTTCTCCATCCACCATTACTGATTGTCCACCGCACATATATGACTAACTGCATATTTGTGCAAATTCGTGTACTCGTTACGCGCGGGTATACACAATTAAATAGAAGGATACAAAAACTTTTCATGGGCGCTCATTAGAGCTGTGACCGTTTAGCGTGTACTCGCTACACGCTCGCAAATCTTGTAAACGTTTACTAAATACTTCATTGCGAGTAATCGTTTTTCATACATTATAGGCCTAGTGTCTTGTCGTTGAAAATCAATATTAATGATTCAAATCACACACGCATTCGGCTGACAAAATTCTAATCAATGATTTTTTACAAACTGTAAACCCGATTAGCATAATCTTTTTTAAATGTGCGAATCACAAATGCGCAGTAATCACCAATGAATGGGGATATTATGCACTTTGATTTCGCCGAAAACTGAGTAACCTAACTTGTAAAATGCACCGCGAATGTGCAGCAGTAAACAGCGAAACTAACAATAGGCCTAACGTTAGGCCATAAGGCTTTAAATTCCACGCAATCAAGGCCCGTTTCATCGACCAAAAAACACTTGAATCGTGACAATCAGTACATTTACATGTAAATATTACCTGATGAGTCAAATAAATTTTGCAAGAAAGAAAAAATATTGCATAATATATAAACAGAAAAAGGTTTTAACAAAGCTGAAATTCTGCATGCTTCGCAAAGGGGGCGGCCATTTTTTCGAGAGGACTAATATTTCAGAACTTCCTGGTGGTGGCGTAATTTTGAAATGTTTTACTGCGAGGTATATCATAGGCCTCAGTATGCAAGGTTTTCACAGAACTTTAAAAGCCGTAGCGAATAGGACAAACAAGTTACGCGATGTTGAGTTTAAATGACATTGAAAGGAAGTTATCTCTTCTTTCTAGACTGAATTTCCATGCATATTTTCCATAAAAATGATGATTTGTACTGTAGAAGTAAACTTTTTACGATTTGAAAAGCAAAACTCAGCGTCTATTTGGGCAATGCAGTCAGTACTTTTGTCATACTAGTTGCGCGATTTTTTTACCTAGCCTCGTACTTTTGGAGCAATTCTGGTGTATTTCCGAATATTACGGTACTAAACTCGTGTACACGATACACGCTCGCTTTTTTTGGCGTGTACACGTTTACTAAAATCCCTAAACGTTCACAGCTCTAGCGCTCATGGTATACTCTATTCACGATGGGCGAAAATATTCAAAATTGGGTCGTGTGAAAAATTGATTTACAAATGTTATCAATTAATTTAGGCTCCCAAACTTCTTGCTGCTTCTCCATGCTGGTTTTGCATAAAGACAAAGTATAAGGTCAAATACACCTTACAAAAAAAACACCTAACAGTACTGGTTCAAGTTACGTTAAGTTATGTGCGGTACGTGTACGACACACTTGGAGCTGAGAACGCACAGTAAGATCACGTATGCGCAAACGCATTGCGTTTCACAAAAAAAATGGGCTGCCATCCAAAAAAGTGTCAATCATTAGCAAATGCTTTCGCATTTTGGTTTGTGCTCCGAACCTTATATGGAAGCATGCATACGTTGTTTTGGCTGAACACAGATCAATTTTTTTTAACAAACTTTTTCTTTAAAGCAAAAACTTTGTCTTCGGAATGGCCCATCATAAATATTCTTCAATGGATTACTAAAGAAGGAATCAAAATATGTATGGTTAAATTTTTAGACGAAAGTAAGAAAGTTTTCATATCGCAATTTGAGTTGCACTAAATTGTCAAAGCAACTTTTTTGGACACGTGTTGTAGCCCATTGACTTTTGCTTCAGTGTGTGGTTCATTTTTTCAATAGGCCTACACGTACGTTCATGCCCTAATCCTGAGAATTAGGTCATTACTAGCACGAATATTCATGCCCAAATCATGTAATTATGCACAGGACTATTGCAAATACGACTATTGCAAACACGCGTGACAACTTCAAAAAGGGAGAGGCAAAAACTGGCACAGATACAAAATCCCCATGCGCGTTCCTTATAAGATGCGATAATTGCGTTGTTGCGCACTATTATTATTCGAATTAGACTACTTCAATGCCCTTGTCAATTGTGTGACTCACCCCTACACCCCGGACAAGTGAGTCACTGCACCAAAGTGGGTGGACAAAACATGTACATTGATGCACTCCTCGGTCACTTAGGTGATTGACATGACTTACACCAAATCAATCACCTCTGTACAAAGTCAATGGGTCTGAAGTAAATTGACCAACCCCAGAGTCGCTCTTGTGACTGACAATTTGGTACAATGCAGCACATGTGAGTCACTATTTCAAAGGTCAATGACTCACCTTTGACTGGCATTGCTGGGGTAGTAGGAGTGAGTCATACAACTGACAAGTGCATTATTCTTTTGTTAATATTAATACATACAAATTGTACACGTCGTACTTTAGTAACACACATGTAGGACGCACACTATGGGTAGGTTCATACTCTTCAAGGCTGCACAGAGGATGCAGATACGCACTCAAAATATGTCAATAATTTCTTTATGGAAGAATTGTATCTTCTTATTGGACGCTCGTGTCAAGACGCTCGCAGAAAATGTGTCACTTTATTTTGGAACAAAAATGTGTATCCTTTTAGAAAAGCAATTGAGCTATTACGATATTTACAAGGTGTAAAACCAGAGAGACCTCCCAAGGTAACGAGCACGTTTTGGCCCCTCTTTTTCAAGTTGTATGCGTGCGGAGAGACCTCTTGTGGCAGTACGGTAAAGCTTTCAACTTTCTAATCTAAAGTCCCAGGTTTTATTACCGGTGGGTCTCCTAGTACTCCACGACTAGTAACTAAAACAGACATGGGCGTCTTGACGTAAATACTCCAATGGAGGTCTGTTGGGATGTTATAAACCTTGGTAAACCAAACCAAGCTTCTGTGTGCTGATTTTCAAGATAAATTATGGTGGAAGTCTTCATACTGAAAACCAGGCTGCTCAAAATTTCTGGGCAACTTTTTTAGAAAACAAGACGTTGAGGCCCATTGACTTTGCTTAAGCGTGTACAATTTTTATGTAGGCCTAATCGTTCATATTCTAAACCAGAGATTTAGAGTGAAGATTTGTACTAGGTCACTACTAGTGAGCCACCATGTCAATACAGTGCTATGGGCCATTATGCAATGAATATGTTACATCACCGAAACAATAAACTTTGATTTCCGATGGCTACCAAATTATTTCTGTACCTTGTAAACACAAAATTCTGAAGTCCTGAATCTGAAACGGTTAAGTCGGCAAAAATCCTTCAAGAGGACATGAACGCCAACCGAGCGTAAAAAGTATGAGTAAAAAATAATATAAAAAAAACTAGTTAGCAATACAGGTGTTAGTAAGTTTAGCTTTGAAACAATTGAGACTTAGTGCATGAACAATGTCTGACGGTAAAGCATTCCAGTCCTCCATATTAAGGAGACGATCCGGAATTAAATGGTGATATCACTGAGTAAAACTTATTGCTAAAATGTGTAAAAAACGTTATTTTCTCAAAGTTTTGGCTCCGTGGTCTTTTACAGTGAAATTCCTAAGTAGAACTGAATTTTCTACACTAAGCATTGTTACAAATATGCAAATATACACAAGTTCATGAGCAACATGGGCGAAAAAAAATTCACGGCCATTTTTCACAGGAGTATATCAAGCGCAGGAATTGGATTGCACTGTTTAAGCATTGCAATTCCAACACGTATAACAACATAGGTAATTTCATATCTAAAATAATTGCACACGCTAATTAGAGGCGTAATACATTTTAATTTGTGCACGCACATGTACATGCGCCAGCATTACATGTATTGTTCAGACAGATTCATGATTTTAAAAATAAATAAGAAAAAATTGTCTTTTTTTTCATTTTTTCAAATTTTGACCACTTATCGTTATTTCTTTCCAACTTTTACAACTACGACTGGAAACAAACATGAAGTGTTTTATCTTTCAGTGAAAAGGAGGTTGATTTTGATATCGAAAATAAAGGCTCTCAGAAATATCTGGAAATTTCTTATTGAGACGTATTAAATTCCATTGACTTTTGTTAAGTGTGGTGCAAATTTTTCAGGGAACATGGGCACATACCCTAATCAGTAGATTAGGAGATCTGCTCTATTTGGGTATGTAAACGCGTACTTCGGTCATTATATGATTTGGGCATAAATATTCATGCTACTTGTGACCTAGGCCTACCCGTCTCCTTTTTTTAGGTGACCTAGGGAAGTAAGTATAGAATGCAGGTTCACTCTCGAAAAATACCCCTCAAATCGCGAATTTCCGACGTGAATGATTTAATCTAACAAATTATAAAGAAGTCAAAATAACAACTTGAATCTGATATTGCTCCAATACAGTATCCGTGGCTATCCCCCGCTGGGCAGCAAAGTCACAAGGCTTGTAATGTTATGCTTTCAATAAATTAAAAAACGATGCATATTTATGTGGCCTTTGGCTTTGATGATAATTGTGTCAATGGAGCGTGACTTCGTTGCTGGCAGAAAGGTGTATATGCCTACTTCGAAGTAAACCCGTATTCTATACTATAGTTGTACCGACCTAAGCCTAGGCTACAAACTAGTTAATGTCTGAATGTAGGTCACTTTAAGCCTAGACTTGTCAGTATTTTTGTGTGGGTAATAGGCCCTACTGCCCTAGGCCTACATCATACTTGATCTTAACATTAGGCTTCGCCTTGAAAATGCAATGTGTCAATAATGCACTTTCATCACTCGGTCAGTTAGCTGCTGCATGTTGAAAGCGTTACGTGGACGGTAACACAGCGTTTACGTGAATCAATGAATCTTCATTTGATGTAAGGTTTAAATGAAATGAAAAGTAACAGTTACAATCAATAAACTGGGCTTTACCAAGTTAAAGAAATAAATTCACAATATGTAGCCCCGAACGGTATTGTAATATTTAAACAGCAAAATCCATGGATGCATTATGCGTGAGATTCACTTGAGAAACGTCCATGACAATTTGTTAGGAAATATGCAAATTTCGGAAACTCCTTCCGGATAGTTCACCTTTCGACACCGACAAACATGCGCACAAGGTTACAAAATCAACGTGGCATTGGGACACGGGGCTACTTATTGTACAACTTGTGGTACAGAATAATATATTCTTAAAATATTTACACCAATAACACGAAGTTAAAAAAAAAGTACTTGAATCAAGAGATTATATTTCACGTTTTATTTTACGAATTTGATCAATTAAGTATAATTTGATTTACACATAGTTAAATGGTCCTTCCAATAGAACCAGAATCATAAGAATTTCTTCTAAAACGCCCCGAAATAGAAGACTGACACTTGCTATGATTAGGTGGAAGTATCATTATTTACATCACGTCAACCATATAATACTCAATAAATCTTCAATACTTTGGTTTTACGAAAATATATTTGACTTAAAACAAAAGAATAGAATGTTCACTGTAAAAGAAATTATTTGAAATTATATGTAATGATATATAATAAGACCTTAAGTTGAAAAAAACTACAAACTTTGTCCAATCAGAAAACGTCTTACATATCGATTCTCCAAATCATGACGTTTAGTGGGATAAGATACGGCGACAGAGGCTTCACGAAGACTTCGAATTCAGCGAAAATATCGGACCGCTGAACTAGAGTAGGCCTAACTGTGTTTCAAGCAGAAAATTGAGGTCTGATTGCCGAATGTGAAAGTAGTATTGTAAGCAAAGAATATAAAGTTATTATTGTGCCTCTTTATGTTTTATCTGTAAAATTGGAAAGGAATGTTAAGTGATAGGCCTACTTGTTCAACCCATTTCTACCAGCGGTTACAAGCCTAACACATTATAAATAGGACTTCGTTACATTTTGTGCCTGTCTTAATGATAACACTAGGCGTAGCATACTAAGTAAGTCCTGTGTTAGACCTCAAATTTAGTAAGTAATGCTGATGCATATTGTTCATAAATTATTTAGGTCCAGATGTTTTGACATCAGTAAATAAAGCAATTTTGGTTCTGAGATCAATTATAAGTCCTTTGTTAGCAACTATGAAGTATGTTAAGGAAGCTTTCCGAAATTAACGTAGGCTACAGTCTGTAGTACAGAACTTGTTATGTGAGACCTCACTTGGGAGTATTGTGTACAAGCATTGGCACCTTATTACGAAAAGGACATTCACGCTTTGAAGATGTACAGAGAAGGGCAACAAAACTTATAAATGTCATGAAAAACCTCGCTTATAATTTGTGATTGCCAAACAAGGGAAGATTTATGGAACCTCATTGAAACTTATAGGTTATTAACTGGGAAAGTGAAGGTATCGCCTGAGCATTTTAAAATTATACTTCAAAAGAATAACTTTTGAAAGAAAAATTGTTACGGTATTCCTTAAAATGTTTGTCGGCACTTAGCACAGTTAGGATTCAAGTCAAATGCCACAACACATTTCCTAAAAAAAGAAAAGAGCGATTATTGTTTACCACAATGAAGTACTGAAACGGATACTGCAGACTATACAATTAAACAATTTCTTTCAGCGTAATAGTCAACTGTGTATGGAAAAACGGGTAATACACATTCTCAATAACAAAAAATTATGTTTTTTCAAAGGCATGAATTGAAACAATAAAGAACAAAAATCTGTATAAAATCATTTGTTTTAAACAAAAACTTAAATATATCATTTTGGTTGGTATGATTTTTGTGAAATGCATTCAAGGTTTGCATTAATGACAAATTTGTCGTATATTACGCTATGGCTGAAATTTCTTACGACACAGCCTGCACCTGCGTCGTAAGATTTAGATATAGCATGTGAAATTTTACGCCAGAGTTTTTCATTAACTTAAATCAAAATTGAACACCTTACCTCTCTGATGCGATTGAAAGTTACTAAGTTTTGTATATGATTTTTAGTGAGATTTTAGTTAAGGACTGAATAAAGTAGTAAAATATGATGTTAAATCTATATAAATGCATTAAGTATATTTTGCATTTACCATTCTTTATTTCTTGCAGAACTGGTAGCTGTGACAACACTTTCTTTTCCCCCCTGGAGACGCATATGCATATTCATACAAGATGCTGAAGGCAGCTTGGGACTTCTTCTATTCAGTATTAAACTTTTTAGGTAAGAATTTGGGTTGAAAAATTGAGTTAATTGCAAAAATGTGTGTGTCATGAACGATGATGATCAATTAGGCATTGCGCTAAGTGGTTAAAAAATTAAAAAAGAGGTTTTAAAAACTTAGCTGTTTTAATCAGGTTTTAATAGATGGACGATTTGAATTAGTTGGGTTCATATTTGGTTGTTGCAAAATTTACATTTGATGTGCATAATTTTAATAAGAAAATGAATGTGCAAAATGGAAATTACGCTCAGTTTGTTCTTGGCCCTGAATTTGCCTAGATTAATAAAGATTTGTCCATACTTGAGGATGTCTGTACTGCTTATATATCCTAAATAGTGTTGCCTAACTTTTTCGTAGTAAAGAAACGGCGATACTAATCTTCCTTTCTGTTTTTGAATACATCCCACCTTCCAATCCAATTCTTCATTTTGACTTTATTTTTGATGTTACTTTAGAAGAAGATTGTTTTCAGCAATAACATTCTGAAGTCATTGGCCCTCAAAATTTGTAGCCCACTTGCCAAGATTTTTAACAAATCCCTGGGAGAAGGTATTGTTCCTGATGGCTGGCATTAAGCAAATGTAACACCGATTTCTAAAAAGGGCTCAAAGTATGAACCATGTAATTATTTATCGTCCTGTTTGCAAAGTTTTGAAGAGGCTTATAAAGGATGCACTTGTCGAACACTTTGATGAGCACCAGTTATTGATGGATTCTCAGTATCGATTTTTAAAAGGCCGTTTAACGCTCACGAATCTGCTAACTTTGTTTGATTGATTATATAACAAATAAAGTTGACAACGGTTATCTAGTAGATGTCAGATATCTTGATTCTATCTTCTGGAGTGAGGATGTATTTGACATTCGCCCTTCCATGGTGTCTGAGCTTTTTAGAGTTCATGCTCCAGGAGTTCTTAGCTTCGGTTCACTTAAAAATGCTGCATTTTGTATCAAAGGAATTTTTCCATCTCAAAGCCTGAGCAAGTTTTTAATCCTTTTTTTGTTGTGGAGATGCAGCAGTGGGATAAAACATGCAAGTGCTGTGCTGTAAGTATTGGCATTAGACTGCTGTTTCTTCTTGCACTGCTTTTAAGTATATGCCTGGGTTAAATTGAGCAGAGATAAATTTCACAATTTTTTTTAAGATTTAGCTACTGTACAGTATTTTGTTGTATGCGTCACTTTTCTAGCAGATATTTAGAAGAAAATTACTATTTAGAAAACTTGGGCCAAGTTACATATAAACTTGTGCAGTTCGATTCTGGAAGACTTTTAGCTCTTAACCAGTTTCTGTGTTTCATCTTATACACTTGCCAGTTGTTTGACTCACCCCTACTACCCCCGGCAATGTCAGTCAAAGGTGAGTCATTGACATATGAAATAGTGACTCGCATGTGCGTCATTGTACCAAATTGTCAGTTACCAGAGTGACTCTGGGTGGGTCAATTTACTTCAGACCCATTGACTTTATACATAGGTGATTGATTTGGGGTAGGCCTAAGTCATTTCACAAAAAATTGTCAGTCACCTAAGTGACTGGGGGTGCATCAATGTACATGTTTTGTCCACCGAATTTGGTGCAATGACTCACTTTGTCCGGGGGTGTAGGGGCGAGTCACACAATTGACAAGTGCATTATTCATTTACTTGCTTGAGAAGAAAGAATAGTGTAATCTTCTTTCCAGTTGATCAGCGTTGGATATCCAGTCAAAGAATAACCTACTTAAGATAGCTGTTATTTTTCATTGCGTAGAGTGTATCGTATTCATAACTTCAAACCATTTTCTTTGTGGAGAGTGTATCCTGCGCGGATAGTATTTACTTGTACAAATTACTTGAATGTACATTATCTTGAAGACCTAGCTTATTGTCAAACAACTTCAAAGTTGCTTAATTGAACAACTTCCAAGTATGCTACCTGCTGTAGCAGTGTTTATAGGGCAAACAAGGATTTTGTAATGCTTGCCCCAACGTAATGTGAGTGGTGCTTACATGTAATATTTACAGAAACAAGGAAATAAGCGCATGTGCATGGCTTCATACTGGTAATTGTTGCAAGAAAACTGTAGTGAACTGCAGCATTGACATTGGTCATAAAGCAGAACAAAGTGTACAGTATTCACATACAAGGACCCATATATTACAGTACAAGCAAACACTTGTTTGATTTTTGGTTGAAAACAATCTGTAAACGATAACGTCAGCACTGACATGTTATTATAAAGCAACTAGGAGTTAATATAGTAGCAGATCCACATTTGGCCATTTAAGAGGACTGCTGCAAGTCACACACAGTATTCATAATACTGACCTGTAGGTAAAACTTCAGTATAAACTAATATTGCATTGGCATTTGGTCACAAAGCTAAATTAATAACAGAATTGACTTTTGGTCATAAAGCTGACCTAATATTGTGTAGATGTTTGGTCCAAACTAATAACAGCATTTTGGTCATGAAGCTGACCAAATATTGCATTGACATTTGGACATAAAGCTATTGATAACAGCATTGACATTTGGTCATGAAACTGATCAAATATTGCATTGCCATTTGTTCATACAGCTAAACTAATAACAGCATTGACGTTGGGTCATGAATCTGAATTAATATTGTATTGACATATGGTCATGAAACTGATCTAATATTGCATTGCCATTTGTTCATACAGCTAAACTAATAACAGCATTGACGTTGGGTAATGAATCTGAATTAATATTGTATTGACATTTAGTCATGAAGCTGAACTAAAATTGCATTGACGTTTGGTCATAAAGCTAACTGAATAACAGCATTGACATTTGGTCACTAAGCTGAACTAATATTGCGTTGACGTTTGGTCCAAACGAAAAACAGCATTGACGTTTGGACATAAAGCTATTGATAACAGCCTTGACTTTTTGTCATGAAACTGATCTAATGTTGCATTGTTGTTTGTTCATACAGCTAAACTAATAACACCATTGACCTTGGGTCATGAATCTGAACTAATGTTGTATTGACATTTGGTCATGAAGCTGAAGTAACATTGCATTGTTGTTTGTTCATATAGCTAAACTAATAACACGCATTGACCTTGGGTCATGAATTTGATCTAATATTGCATTGTCATTTGTTCATACAGCTAAACTAATAACACCATTGACCTTGGGTCATGAATCTGATCTAATTTTGCATCGTCATTTGTTCATACAGCCAAAACTAATAACACCATTGACCTTAAGTCATGAATCTGAACTAATGTTGTATTGACATTTGGTCATGAAGCTGCGCACATATTGCATCAACATTTGGTCATAAAGTTAAACTAATAATAGCATTGACATTTGGTCACTAAGCTGAACTAATATTGTATTGACGTTTGGTCCATACAGCTAAACTAATAACAGCTAGGGATGTACCGGATATCCGGTCCGGCCGGATAATCCGGCCGGATTTGGGAAAAAAATCCGGTTCCGGTTCCGGCCGGATTTTTTTCCAAATCGAAACCAAATCCGAACCGGATTTTTGGCAATTTTAACAATTGAAGATTTACTTTTTCCTCAATATTTGATTGTTTAGCTTGTTTATATGTTGCAGGATGTTTTGATTGGAGATGCTTGTGTAAAGGTGAAGTACTAAAGTTCTTTGGCAGGGATCCTGGTTTTCCTCTCCTTTATCCTTTTTTGCACAAAATACATTCAGCAATTTCATCAGCTTGATCTTGGACAGTAAAATGTTTTCAAATGAATGAGGATGCCTTGTTCTTTTATGATGCCTATATTCAGTCTTTCCTCTGTATCACTGTAACTCTAATATGCATAAAACAACACTTCAAACCCCATATATACATGTAGAAAGGAATAGCATGAAATGCATTCACATATTGCCTCAAAAAGAACAATAAAACCTTTGTCTTGCAGACTTCCTGTCTGGTCTATGAGTCATCAGCATCACATTGAGATTGGGATCACTGTTTTTCTTAAGTATCTTACTTGGCTACAATGAAACTTGAACTTCTGAATGGTAAAATTTAGGTAGTAGGACCAATCCAGATGTCATTGAAATATTAAATGATGGCTGAAAGTTTTTAAACATTATCAAATGTTTTGAGTTGCAATTATAGTAAAGAGCCTAGGCTACGGCCTGTAGAAGCATGTATAACTTATCATACTTTTATTAGATGGGGAATTTAATCCCTCACCCCACCCCTCCCCTCACCCCACCCCTCCCTCCCCCAAAAAGTATTAAGTATGGCTTTGAATTTTAACAGTCCATTTATGATGATAAATGAAGCGGAAAGACAGTTCTCTTTAGGTGCACAGTAATTTTTGCCACAATTTTTAGACATTGCCCATTGTTTTCATACTTTAATATCTTGATAGGGCTGAGACAATCATGCAAAATCACACTTTTCTTAAAACAGTACCCAGAATCTTTTCTCTTATTAATATCTTCAAATTTTGCCTGAATTTCTAAATTTGGTACATGTTAGGATTAATTCAGAACTTTCACTAATTTTGATTTGATTTCATCACAATATGCCCAATAATTGTTATTTTCCAAAAAAATTGGGTTGCTAGCCATTAGTAGCCAACTTGACAATCCCCTGCCCCCACCCCTTTCCCTTTGTTTCTTAAGATTATGAGAATTGTTGTAAGCAATGAAAAATCCGGTTCCGGCCGGATTTATCCGGCCGGATTTTAACCTGGATCCGGCAAAATCCGGTTCCGGCCGGATCCAAAAATTTGGATCCGGTACATCCCTAATAACAGCATTGAAATTTGGTCAATAGAGCATACCTAATATTGCATTGACATTTGGTCATAAAGCCATTGATAGTATCATTGACATTTGGTCATGAAGCTGAGCTAATTATTGCGTTGATGTTTATTCATACAACTAAGCTAATACCAGCATTGACATTGGCAGACCTGCCAACTAGTACGATTTTGCCGTATTTAATACGGGAAAATGTTGAGAATACGATTGTACGTTTTTTGGCACCAGAATACGATTCATTTATTTATTTATTTTTATTATAATTTGTTTTTTTTTAAATATTTTTTACTCATACTTTTTACTCTCGGTTGGCGTTCATGTCCTCTTGAAGGATTTTTGCCGACCTAACCGATTCAGATTCAGATTCATTTGCGGCTGCCGCCAAAAAGTGTAGACTACCAGTTAATTATGCATAAGGCAACCTACCTTAAGCTAGGGCATCCGTGATTGGTGCATGGGATGTAAACAACAATTTTTCGTCCGAGTGTAGCCAATCAGAACATTGCATACGAGAGATGAATGATTGTCGCGGTGCCTATATACAAACGAAACATGTGGTCCGGTAACTAACGTTACATGTGTTAATTGTAATACACGCAGTTTTAACAGTGTTTCAAGCATGATGTAATTTGTATTAAGCGGTAATTTTGTGACTGATATTAATGTTTAAATATGGCTTTGATAATGGTATTTTTTTTTTCCAGCCACAGTAAACCTTTGTTTTGTACATTTTGTTTAAAGAGTACAGTTTTTTTTATCAAAAATACAACTTTTGTAGTTCCAGAATACAGTTTGGTGATCCTAAAGGTTGGCAGGTCTGCATTGGGTCATGAAGCTAAACTATAATAGCATTGACGTTTGTTCATGAAAGTGAACTAATGAAATATTAGCATAGACACCCGGTCGTTTACCCAACATGCAGGCATTTTCAAATATGTAAATAACGATTTTGTGATTAATTAAGTGTTGTTTGTTTAGTCAATAACTGACATACATATTTGCACATATTATCAATAAAGTAGTTGTCAATTAAGCCCATTTTTTAAGAAAGGAATTTATCCTGTTACCAGCAAAAAAGTTGGAACCGTGAAATCTGATCTGGAACATTATTATTTAAGAAAGTACTGTTCCTTTAAACAGTAACAATTTTTTTAAATTCTGACCCCTGTGGTAAGGTGGGGATACAGATGAAAATAGTGATTTGACTAATATGTAGTAGTCAGAGGGGGCAGTCAATATTCAGTTGTTCTACATGATGATATCTTGTTGAGATCCCTGGTCTCTTTTGGGATGATACCTTGTTGAGATCCCTGGTCTCTTTTGGGATGATATCTTGTTGAGATCCCTGGTCTCTTTTGAGATGATACCTTGTTGAGATGCCTGGTCTCTTTTGGGATGATACTTTGTTGAGATGCCTGGTCTCTTTTAGGATGATACCTTGTTGAGATGCCTGGTCTCTTTTGGGATGATACCTTGTCGAGATGCCTGGTCTCTTTTGGGATGATACCTTGTTGAGATCCCTGGTCTCCTTTGGGATGGTACCTTGTTGAGATGCCTGGTCTCTTTTGGGATGATACCTGGTTGAGATGCCTGGTCTCTTTTGAGATGATACCTTGTTGAGATGCCTGGTCTTTTTTGGGATGATACCTTGTTGAGATCCCTGGTCTCTTTTGGGATGATACCTTGTTGAGATACCTGGTATCTTTTGGGATGATACCTTGTTTAGATGCCTGGTCTATTTTGGGATGATACCTTGTTGAGATGCCTGGTCTCTTTTGGGATGATGCCTTGTTAAGATGCCTGGTCTCTTTTGGGATGATACCTTGTTGAGATGCCTGGTCTCTTTTGGGATTATACCTTGTTGAGATGCCTGGTCTCTTTTGGGATGATACCTTGTTGAGATGCCTGGTCTCTTTTGAGATGATACCTTGTTGAGATGTCTGGTCTCTTTTGGGATGATACCTTGTTGAGATGCCTGGTCTCTTTTGGGATGATACCTTGTTGAGATCCTTGGTCTCTTTTGGGATGATACCTTGTTGAGATGCCTGGTCTCTTTTTGGATGATACCTTGTTGAGATGCCTGGTCTCTTTTGGGATGATATCTTGTTGAGATGCCTGGTCTCTTTTGGGATGATACCTTGTTGAGATGCCTGGTCTCTTTTGGGATGATACCTTGTTGAGATGCCTGGTCTCTCTTTGGATGATACCTTGTTGAGATGCCTGGTCTCCTTTGGGATGATACCTTGTTGAGATGCTTGGTCTCTTTTGAGATGATACCTTGTTGAGATGCTTGGTCTCTTTTGAGATGATACCTTGTTGAGATGCCTGGTCTCTTTTTGGATGATACCTTGTTGAGATGCCTGGTCTCTCTTTGGATGATACCTTGTTGAGATGCCTGGTCTCTTTTGAGATAATACCTTGTTGAGATGCCTGGTCTCTTTTTGGATGATACCTTGTTGAGATGCCTGGTCTTTTTTGGGATGATACCTTGTTGAGATGCCTGGTTTCTTTTGGGATGATACCTTGTTAAGATGCCTGGTCTCTTTTGGGATGATACCTTGTTGAGATGCCTGGTCTCTTTTGGGATGATACCTCATTGAGATGCCTGGCCTTTTTTGGAATGGTACCTTGGTGAGATCCATATCTCTTTTGGGGAAAAAAAACACGGATTGAATTGGATGTTGAAATAAATTCCCACCACATTTTAAATTCCAAACGATATAAGTAGATTTGATTGAAATGGGTAACTTACCCGTTGTGCACAATTTTTAATTGAAAAACTTACATTTTGTGCTATACGCTGAATTATTAATTTGTCAATTTTGAGAAATGCACCTTTTTGACCTATTTTAGTCAAAAGGTAACAACATAACCCTCATAGAAAGAAACTGACAAGAGTATAGGGGGAAGTATTTTTGCTTTTTCAAGTGATACTACAGGTATGACTAACGATTATGTGATTTACTTGGTGTTTTTTTGTTTAGTTTCTTTTTGTAGCCCTGAAACTTATTGAAAATTTAAAGTTTTGGGTATTTATATAAAATAAGTTGTATCATTTACCTTTAAAGAGGTGCAGTGACTCATTGGTAAAGGGGTCAAGTTCGTATTTAAAAGGTACCGGGTTCGATTCCCGTCGCGAGCGCTGCATTGTGTCTTTGAGCAAGACACTTTACTTGCTTTAGTTCACTCAGCTGTTAAAATGAGTACCAGCACTGCTGGGGAGTTAATCTGCGATGGAAGCTCAGGGGGAGTAATGTACTCTCATCAGCTTGTGCCATGGAACTGGGGATAAGCACTGGCTCTATGAACCTAATGGCTCGATAAAATTAGCTTCTTTATTTACCTAATAACTTAAATTTTACACGTTAGATAGTTGATTTGTGATGAGCATGCGAAGCATAATGCGAACCTATGTAATGGCGATTTCATCCGTCCGGCCATCCACAATTTTTTCTGAGATTTCCTCAGAAAAGTTTTTAAGAATTCCTCAGAAAATGTCAAAGTTTTCAGATATCCTCATGGATCTTTAGAAAAAAAATGTTAAAGTTTTGAGAGACACTTAAGACAGGTTGAAGACTAGTTTCCCTAAATTTGATTTTTCCTTAGAAGATAACTGTAAGACGATGTAATTTTTCAATATTCTTCAGAGATCCTCAAGTGTCTCTCAGACCACTGGAGATTTAAAACCCTTAAAATTTTGTAAAGTATTTGTGCACCAACGGCTGTATCAGGCATGATTATTAAACTCCGCCTTTATTATTGTGGTCATTTGCATAAAGTTGCTACATGTACAGTATATGAACTGACAAGATTTTAATACTTAGTATGCTCAGTCGGAGAGTGTAACAGGATGTGACTGCATATGGACATAGGGAAGGATGCCATGTGGGACATAGGATAGAATATATACCATGTGGTATGCACCAAGGGCTATATCAGTCATGAATATTTGACTCTGCCTTGATTTTCTTATCCAGCAGTTCATTTGCATAAGTTATTAGATGAAGTGACAGACTTTCATACTTAGTATGCTCAATCAGGGACTGATAGCTAGGACGAGACTGCTTATGGGATGTCGTGTATGGAGCCTATGGGATATCATGTTGGACATGGGGTGGGATGCAATGTGGGACATGGTTGGATGTGATGTGGAACATAGGATGGGAAGCCATGTGAAACAGGGTGGGATGCCATGTGGGATATATGGTAGAATGCCATGTGGGACTGGGTGGAATGCCATGTGGGACATTCGATGGTAGGAATGTCATTTGGGACTTGTGGTGGGATGCCATGTGGGATGTCATTTGGGACATGGTGGGATGCCACAAATAATACAGATTATGACATTGGTTGGGATGCCCTATGTGATATAGGGTATGAGGCCATTGGGACATAGTGTGATATCACGTGGGATGCCATTGAAACATGGGGAGGGATACCATGTGAACATATGGGACATCAGGTGGGAAGCCATGTGGGACACGGGAGGGATGCCATATGGGACATTGGGAGGGATGCCATGTGGAATATATGATTGGACATTGGGTGGGATGCCATGTGGGACATAGGGTGGGATGCCATGTGGGACATAGGGTGGGATGCCATGTGGGACATAGGGTGGGATGCCATGTGGGACATAGGGTGGGATGTCATGTGGGACAAAGGGTGGGATACCGTGTGGGTCTTAGGGTGGGATGCCATGTGGGTCATAAGATGGGATGCTATGTGGGACATATGGTGGAATGTCATGTGGAAGATATGGTGGAATGCCATGTGGAAGATATGGTGGAATGCCATGTGGAAGATATAGTGGAATGCCATGTGGAAGATATGGTGGAATGCCATGTGGGACATGGGATGAGATATCATGGGGTGGGATGCCATATTGGATAAGGAATGCCATGTGGGATATGGGATGGCATGTTGGACATGGGATGGCATGTAGGACATAAGATGGCATATGGGACATAGGATGCCATGAGAAACTTAGTGTGGGATGCCATTTTCATAATTGGGCAGGTCATGTGACATGGGTGTCAATTTGCATGGCCATGCGAACCTTGACAGTGTTTTCCATTCTAGTTGAACCAGATATGAATTTTTGTCATGATCTAATTTCGTAAAAGGATTTGGATTAATCCAGAGCTGGTGTTTCTAATTAAACTTTTCTCTTTCTTTTGTCAGGTTTGTACAAGAAAAATGGTAAATTGGTATTCTTAGGTTTAGACAATGCTGGCAAAACAACTTTACTCTCTATGCTTAAAGATGACAGAATGGCACAACACGTACCCACATTACATCCAAGTAAGTGGACAACTTTATATTGTATGTTTGTCTGTTTTTATATTTTTTGTTTGAAAAGTCCCCCTTTGGTTGAGGGTGAAAGAATCATGAAAGTGAAAGCAAAGATTTGACATGCAAAGAAATATATTAAAAGTATAATTTTTCTTTGTGGTGAGAGACAAAAGCTATTCTACTAGCCTACATTGAATACTCCCCCTTCTTGAAACTGCTACACCATTTTCTCTGACTCCCAGATCAGACATTGCAAAAACATTCCATTTGTTTGGATTGCCAGCTATTTGGGCACCCCAGGCAATGATGAAGCTGACATAACTGCAAACAAGCACTTTACCTACCCCCATCCCCTTCCTTATGACCCACTCTGGCATCAAACCCTTCCTCACCATCCACAGTCACTGGAAAACAAGATTGGGACACCCAAACTACAAACAACTGAAAACATCCAAACAACAATATATACCAACAAAACAACCATCACCCCATGCAAAGGTGACGTCACCATCACCCACTCATAGATGCCACATGCACTTTTCATGTTCCTACCTCCGTGGCTCAGCACACTTCTTTACAACAACTTCAATGAACAACACATTCGAGTTACAACTCCAGGGAATTGTGAGAAATAAAACCGTGGGCTTGTAAAAGCTTGTTCAAGTGAAAAATGAGGCATGTGCCAAGTAGTTAACCAATGTTAATTTCAAGCCCTGAAGCAGACTGTTGTCTTTCAGCCGGTATAAATTGCAAATGCTTTAGAAGACAATAACGAAATCAAAAGATTTTGACAGTAAGCCCTAATTTTAGCAGGTACCATCTTAGTAAAAGTAAACTTTGTATGTTCAAATATATAGGATGCAACTTATAATTATAACACTGAGTCTTCCTTACGATTCTGCTATTACTCGTGATTGTAGCCTGAGATTAGGGTCTAAGTGTATAACAGCAATAGACTATTTATAACACTTCAGTGTAAAAATACTATCAAAAAGGTTTTTGAACCATACTTTCAGCATTCTTTGTTTACATTATTACTATTACAATTTGACAAAGGGTTAAAGTATGAGAGATAAATTACGTGAGACTTTTTGTGTTCTTAAGGGAGGTTTGATTATCAAATCAAGGTTCAACATATCCTGTGACAGTGACTGTGCTAGAAAATTAATTATAAGGCTTTGTGCAATATGGGAAGAGAAAATATTCTATGCAGAATCAAACTACAGTAAAGTTATCCTTTGGGCTGTATGGATGTGTAAAGGCAACAATAGCTAGTTTGCTTTCAAATCTATTCAAAGCCGTTATAGTTGCAAAAAAATTCATCAAAATCGGTTAAACATTGACCATTTTACATAGTTTTTCAATCTCAGGCATTAATTTGCATATTTTATGCAACTTTTGTAATGTAGTACACCTTGGTATTTTCTTTTGTTAATTCTATGTTTTCTAAATGTCTATCATAATTCTCTGAACTAGTGCAGCAAATTCTGACCAAACAGGCCAAATGATTTGTCTGTCCCTGAATTGCATCAAAAGAAAAAATGCAAAATAATTGTGGGCTTGAATAGAACTGTAACATAAAATGAAGCTGCACTACATTTTACAGGCTTGTGAGACCAGCTATTTAGCTGGTTTCAGCTATTTTCCAAGCTAATTTCATCTATTTTTTTACATAATTGACAATACTTAGCTATTTTGATAAGAAAATTGCTCAATTTCAGCTACTTTTATATAGCATCACTCACATTCCCAATTTTAGGTTACAAAATTTGTTGGATAGATTGCTGACTCTGATTGTGAAGAAAAAATATCAGTTGTAACTTTTGAAGGTACTATATAGCAGATTAAAAGTTACAGGGGGTGGCGCTTTGTATAGGTAAGTTTATTGGAAAGAGCAATTTGCAGTGTATAGGAATCGGATGATTATTGTGTATGTTGGAATGATAATGGGGGGTAATTTGGCCAGAGAATGGTTTATACTGTAAATGAGTGGATGGCCAGAAAATGAACAGAGGGTGTTATTGCAGGATGGATAGGGGAATGGGTATGTGTGCGGAGGGTGGGTATGTGAGCGGAGGGTAGGCTTGGGCGATATTGAACATTATGCAATATCGATATATCGCCCGAAAAATATCGATAATATCGAAATATCGATATGCAAATTATAGGACGTCATAGAAAAGTCGTATGTACTGTTCTGGGCAAGGTAATCTTGTCTCGGCTCAAAAAAAGTTAAGTAAAACTTTTTGTACAAATTAACAGAAATCACTGCAAATTATATACATATCATCTTCAAATAAACACCCATTATGTTTAAAAATGTTCTTTACATGGTTTCTATTTCAAAAGATCAGTCACAGAAACATTGAAAAAGTTTAGGCCTTAGCATATTCTTAAAAAAAAAAAAAAAATGTTGTGGATATTTAAAAAAAAAAAAAAAATGTTGTGGAACTGGTATTAGGCCTACACTGTATACCTTACGAAAATCGGCTCCAATTCTTCCTAAAATTTCATAACTCACGTACTTCTTATGAAAGTTGTACTGAAAAGGCATCATTTTGGTAGCATTATATGGACTTCTAGACATTGAGAAGTTTTTATATATTGCATATTCTCCAATTTCTAGTCTGCTTCAATCATCGCACAGTGTTGTCACTCCAGAAGAAACAGTGGTAGATTGTATGTGTGTACATAGTAAAGTACTGTACAGTAGTGATACTATGTGTATGTAGTTACTGCACTGTACATTAACTGATCGATCTGGCAAAACCAGTCTGTCACTTTTACTTTAGACTTTCTGAACGAACAAAATAGTGAGAAAAACCTCATAGTTTTGTCAGTAATTTGTCAATTAATGACTGTTTGATATAAAAATTCAGATTCAGTATTCCTTTTGAGGAAACTTAACACGATGTTTGAGGATTCAACATCTTATGATTTTTGTTGTCTGAACATCGTAAGCCATCAAGTATAAAGTTGAAGTATTGGCAATGCCTGTGTACTCCGCGAGTCAAGTGGTTTTTTGTTCATGGAAGATTTTTGGGTAATTGTTATCATAATATTAATGTTTTAATAAGTTTTATCATAACTGACTGCCTTCAAACTTTGATATAAATGAAATTTATTAACTTTTTGTGGCTGTTTAATAAAAAATACTTGGATGTTTGATAGTCATGTTAAGTTTTTGATAGTTCATGTATTGTGTATTATTAAAAACATAATATCGATATATCGGACCCTTGAACACAATATCGCCATATCGAAATAAGTCAATATCGTATATCGAAATATCGATATATCGCCTAAGCCTAGGGAGGGTGGGTATGTGAGCGGAGGGTGGGTATGTTAGTGGAGGGTGGGTATGTTAGTAGAGGGTGGGTATGTGAGCGGAGGGTGGGTATGTGAGCGGAGGGTGGGTATGTGAGCGGAGGGTGGGTATGTGAGCGGAGGGTGGGTATGTGAGTGGAGGATGGGTATGTTAGTGGAGGGTGGGAATAAGAGTGGAGGGTGGTAATGTGAGTGGAGGGTGGGAATGTGAGTGGAGGGTGGGAATGTGAGTGGAGGTTGGGTATGTTAGTGGAGGGTGGGAATGTGAGTGGAGGGTGGGAATGTGAGTGGAGGGTGGGAATGTGAGTGGAGGGTGGGAATGTGAGTGGAGGGTGGGAATGTGAGTGGAGGGTGGGAATGTGAGTGGAGGGTGGGAATGTGAGTGGAGGGTGGGTATGTGAGTGGAGGGTGGGAATGTGAGCGGAGGGTGGGAATGTGAGCGGAGGGTGGGTATGTGAGCGGAGGGTGGGTATGTGAGCGGAGGGTGGGTATGTTAGCGGAGGGTGGGTATGTGAGCGGAGGGTGGGTATGTGAGCGGAGGGTGGGAATGTGAGCGGAGGGTGGGAATGTGAGCGGAGGGTGGGAATGTGAGCGGAGGGTGGGTATGTGAGCGGAGGATGGGTATGTGAGTGAAGGGTGGGTATGTGAGCGGAGGGTGGATATGTGAGCGGAGGGTGGGTATGTGTGTGGAGGGTGGAAATGTGTAGCCAGCCTTCGACAAATTACCTGTCTGGACGTCCTGGGGCAACTAATATTTATGTCCAGGCAAGTTGATTTACAAGTTGGTTTTTTCACCGGGCAATCGTAAATTGATCCAAACTAATGAAGTGAATTTCTCTTTAAAAACCTAATTTATTACACAGATTATACTTACTACAATATAATTGATGGAAATACCCAGAAAATAACCTAAATCAGACTTATATTCCATTTATTTGAAAGCCCAAATATTTTGTTATGTTACAAAATGATCTTAAACCTGGCCAAAACATCATGTATAACACGCACCCATACATAAGAAGCACACACACAAAACATATAATGTACAGATATATGATCCAGGCCACCAAAGCTGGTTTTACTAGCGAGGCTTACTCCTTTCAACCTATCAAATCTTGTGTAAAAAATCTCATGCATATTTAAATCCAGTCACTGTTTTTTCAAGTCCGTTCTGCTGTGTTAATGCACCTCGAATGCACCACACGCAATGGGTCGAATACCTGTTTTATGTACACATACATTATCGTCTATCGCACAGGGCATACCGTACGCTGTATATACTGTACTGTTACATGGCGAACTTAACCTGCCTGTGCCATGCCACTTGTTTATGCAAAAGTTTTTTTGAATTTTTGTGTTTCTTTTTGGATTTTATGGATCCTGTCATTGCTTTATAATTGTAGAGGATACATGGATGGATTTTTACATCATTCTTAGTCAATATTGCCGTAAGAAATATTTTATTACAACGTGCATCTTCTTGTCAAATATTATTGTGATTATTGTCAGACAATTGGATTTTGCTTCTGGGCAAGCATTTATGCTACTTGTTTATGTTTTTTGTTTTGTGTTTCTGCCTGTTATTGCTTTATAATTGTAGAGGATACAAGTGAATTTTTATTATAACGGGCAATTTGTTGAACTCTGTGTGTAGCGGGTGTGTCTGCCCAAGACATGGGTAAAATGTGGTTTGTACATGGTTAAAATGTGGGTTTCGTTACTGAATAATGGGTGGATGCTTAGGTTGGAAGAAAAGCATAGGTTGGTGGAGAGGATAAGTTTAAGCAGAATGGGTGTACTTGGGATGTTATGTGTATTGGAGGTGGTTGGTGAAGAGAGGATGCTAAGTAAATGGGAGGGGGAGTGTAGGGTGTGGTAGGCTGGTGGAGGATTATTGGTAAATGGGAAGGTAACAAGAGAGGGTAGGTGAGTAGGTAGGTAGTTCTTTAGTTGGTGGTGGGGAGAGAGAGTAGGTCGTTAGTTCATTTAGTTATGGGTGGGGAGAGGGTAGGTGAATAGGTAGGTAGTTCATTTAGTTGGGGGTGGGAAGAGAGGGTAGGTGAATAGGTAGGTAGTTCATTTAGTTGGGGGTTGGGAGAGAGGGTAGGTGAGTAGGTAGGTAAGTTAGTTCATTTAGTTGGGGGTGGGGAGAGAGGGTAGGTGAGTAGGTAGGTAGTTCATTTAGTTGGGGGGTGGAAAGAGGGGTAGGTAGTTCATTTAGTTGGGGTGGGGAGAGAGGGTAGGTGAGTAGGTAGATAGCTCATTTAGTTGGGGTGGGGAGAGAGGGTAGGTGACAGTTAATTTAGTTGGGGTGGGGAGGTAGGTGAGTTCATTTAGTTGGGGGTGGAGAGAGGGTAGGTGAGTAGGTAGGTAGTTCATTTAGTTGGGGTGGGGAGAGAGAGAAGGTGAGTAGGTTGGTAGTACATTTATGTTGGGGATGGAGAGAGGGTAGGTGAGTAAGTAGGTAGTTCATTTAGTTGGGGTGGGGAGAGGGTAGGTGAGTAGGTAGGTAGTTCATTTAGTTGGGCGTGGAGAGAGGGTAGGTGAGTAGGTAGGTAGTTCATTTAGTTGGGGTGGGGAGAGAGGGAAGGTGAGTAGGTTGGTAGTTTATTTAGTTGGGGGTGGAGATTAGGGAGTGCTTGGTGAATAGAGGTATTTTGTGTGATAGGTAGATCTAGTGATAGGATATGAGAGGTAAGAGTATTAATGTTTTGTAGACGAAGGCATGATGATTGGGAGAGGAAGCAAATAGTGATAGATGGAAGAACACCTGAAAGGTAGATGCTTCAGAGGGATGTTGGAAGTGAGTGGTAGGTGAAGGGAGGGATGATGGTTGTTAGTACATGTATGTGTATGCAAGGCATGTTATCATTCATGAGGGAATTTGTATTGTTTTGTGATGCTTTGTTTATTTGATGGAATAAGCCCCACATTAATGATGAATGATTCCCAACTGAGCATATTACTTGCTCTGCAGAATGTGTGAATTCCTCGTTTCTGAAATGTGGCGGCACTGTTAAATCTACTTAGAAAAGTCAAAGTTATCATTATATCACCGAAGTCTTTGTTTCACAGATCTGCTTCGGCTGCTCTTTTAATTGCTTGTTTGCTGTCACACTTAGTGACTAAATAGGAAAATCATTTTACATACATTAATTTAAAATACATTCATCACTTTTGTTTAAAAGTCAAAAAGCACAACAAATGCCAGAAGATTGTGAATTATAATAACTGTCATTCAAAAGACATTAAAACTATCTGTTATAAGAGATTTCCCTTATAGTTTTGGAGAAAATGACAGAAAATTGTTACCATCTGATCATCCTTCCTAATTCGGAAATAGATACATTGACCTAATATGGGAGATAATAAATAGATACATTGACCTAATATGGGAGATAATAAATAGATACATTGACCTAATATGGGAGATAATAAATAGATACATTGACCTATTATGGGAGATAATAAATAGATACATTGACCTAATATGGGAGATAGTAAATAGATACATTGACCTAATATGGGAGATAATAAATAGATACATTGACCTAATATGGGAGATAATAAATAGATACATTGACCTAATATGGGAGATAATAAATAGATACATTGACCTAATATGGGAGATAATAAATAGATACATTGACCTAATATGGGAGATAATAAATAGATACATTGACCTAATATGGGAGATAATAAATAGATACATTGACCTAATATGGGAGATAATAAATAGATACATTGACCTAATATGGGAGATAATAAATTAAGATGGTAATAACATGATATGGGAGATAAGAAATAGACACATTGACCTAATATGGGAGATGATAAATTAAGATGAAAAATAATATGGGAGATAAGAAATAGATACATTGACCTAAAATGGCAGATAATAAATTAAGATAATAAATAATATGGGAGGTAATAAAAGAGAAAAGAAAAAAATAACATTTGAACATTGTATAGAAATTTATAATTCTGTTTCTCAGGCTTGTATACAAAGCTGACGAGTCGCTAAATAATCCAGTATGTAAATTGACAGTCCGTTATTGATCAATGTTGAATCAGAGTATGCTCAAAGCATACTCTCTTGTAACTAGGGAAATATTTATGATCACCTCATTATCCAATCAAAAATTTGTAACCTATTTGAACTTCTGAGATTGAGCCACGTGTTTTAGTGCTGCCTTGTACACGTAGTATATCCTAAATATTGATCTTGTCATTTGTGTTGACACCTGTTGGCAATTTTGCTCCAGAAATTCAATTTGCCATATTTTTGTTGCTTTTTTGTTTTGTTTTTCTGAGTGGCAAAAAAAATACTGATGGTCAGGTGGATTTTTGTGCAGAGTACCTCAGAAGTTAGATTCATCTTATAGAGGGATTTCATCACATAACTCTTAACTCCACTGGAAGCCATTTTGCAGGAAAGGGCATCCTTGCGTTTCACGAATAGATGCAAAAGTGAAACCCAAATGGGTTTAAAGTAATTTCTTGTAATTTTAATTTTCTCGCTTTAAAATATTATGAAATGACACATGAGTTTATGCAGTATGTTTTCTCTCACGTGTAAGATAAAGGTTTGAATAACTAGACCATTAAACACAAAAACCTTCATACTTTCTTCTCTACAGCATCAGAAGAATTACAAATAGGTGGCATGTTTTTTACAACTTTTGATTTGGGTGGTCACGAGCAAGCAAGAAGAGTCTGGAAAGATTATCTCCCCGCTGTGGAAGGAATTGTATTTCTTGTAGATGCAGCAGACAGAGAAAGATTTGGAGAAGCAAAAGAAGAATTAGATGTAAGTCTTTTGGGGTGATTCTGAAGGAATATTCCCAAGATTTTTCATTTTCATATATATATATGATAGAAGAATATAAAAGAAACAATTTGGTGTAAATATGTTGATATCTTTTTCCTTTCAGAGTAATTGCATTTCAAAGATTGTAGGAGTGTGTTGAACAGTAACCATAGTGATCTTGCAATGATGATGTCATAGCAGGTAGAGCTGTGACCATTTAGTGTGTACACGCTACACGCTCGCAAATCCTTTTAAACGTTTACTAAATACTTTATTGCGAGTAATCGTTTTTCATAGTCAGTCTTGCCATTGAAAATCAATATGACCATTCATGATTCAAATCACACACACATTCAGCTGACAAAAATTCCAATCAATGAATTTTTACAAACTGTAAAACGGATTATCATAATCCTTTTTAAATGTGAGAATTACAAATACGCAGTAATCACCTATGAATGGGGATATTCTGCACTTTGATTTTGCTGAAATCTGAGTAGGCTAACTTGTAAAATGCACCGCGAATGTGCAGCAGTAAACAGTGAAACTAACAATATGCCTAATGTTGGGCCATAAGGCTTTAAATCCCATGCAATTAAGGCCCAAATAGATGCTGAGTTTTGCTTTCCAAATCGTAAAAAGTTTACTTCTACAGTATAAATTATCATTTTTATGAAAAATTTGCATGGAAATCTAGTTTAGAAAGAACAGATAACTTCCTTTCAATGTCATTTAAACTCAACATCACGTAACTTTTTTTCCCTATTCGCTACGGCTTTCAAAGTTCTTCTGTGAAAATCTTGCATACTGGTCTATGATATACCTCGCTGTAAAACATTTCAAAACTACGCCACCACCACCAGGAAGTTCTGAAATATCAGTCCTCTCGAAAAAATGGCCGCCATCTTTTTACGCATTTTCACAGAATTTCAGCTCTGTTAAAACCTTTTTCTGTTTGTTTATTATGCAATATTTTTTCTTTCTTGCAAAAATTATTTGACTCATCAGGTAATATATACATGTAAATGTACTGATTGTCATGATTCAAGTATTTTTCCAAGTGTTTTTTGGTCGATTTAACAGCTTGTAATATGGGCCTTGATTGCGTGGGATTTAAAGCCTTATGCCATTATGGCCTAACGTTAAGGCCTATTGTTAGTTTCACTGTTTACTGCTGCACATTCGCGTGCATTTTACTAGTTAGATGACTCAGATTTCGGTGTAACGAAATCAAGGACCTTAGTCAAAAGTGCATAATATCCCCATTCATTGGTGATAACTGCGCATTTGTGATTTATGACATTTAAAAAGGATTATGCTAATCGGGTTTACAGTGTCATTGATTGGAATTTTGTCAGTCGAATGTGTGTGTGATTTGAATCATGAATGAACATAGATTTTCAACGGCAAGACTGACTATGAAAATCGATTACTCGCAATGAAGTATTTAGTAAACGTTTACAAGATTTGCGAGCGTGTAGCGTGTACATGCTAAACGGTCACAGCTCTAGTGTGACCACAGGCCCGTTGCCAGAGTGACCTTATTATGAGTTTATGACTGGTTGTGACCACAGGCCCGTAGCCAGAGTGACCTTATTATGAGTTAATGACTGGTGTGACCACAGGCCCGTAGCCAGAGTGACCTTATTATGAGTTAATGACTGGTGTGACCACAGGCCCGTAGCCAGAGTGACCTTATTATGAGTTAATGACTGGTGTGACCACAGGCCCGTAGCCAGAGTGACCTTATTATGAGTTAATGACTGGTGTGACCACAGGCCCGTAGCCAGAGTGACCTTATTATGAGTTCATTACTGGTGTGACCACAGGCTTGTAGCCAGAGTGATCTAGTTATGAGTTTATGACTGGTGTGACCACAGGCCCATAGCCAGAGTGACCTTAGTTATGAGTTTATGACTGGTGTGACCACAGGCCTGTAGCCAGAGTGACTTTAGTTATTAGTTTATGACTGGTGTGACCATAGCCAGAGTGACCTTAGTTATGAGTTAAACATGGAGAACATTTGATAGGGGTTTGTAGGTCTTGCATGTTTTGCAAAGTCAACAAGTAAACCAGATGTTTTATCCAAAAGTCGAACTTTGACAAAGCTGTATTTAACAAACAGTTCAAAACTACTACAGGCGGTCAGAAATTCTGAGATCCGAAGAGTGGTTTTCTCAAAATAAGGGGTTTGTTCACTTGGACGAATTCTCCTTGGCTACGTGTATGGATAATATTATTGTAACGGCAGGTTGCCTCTTGTTCATTTTCAAAAGTTACCATAGAAATGACCAAAACCCTACTTGTAATGGCAAATTTATTTCTCCATACTGTGCATGTTTCAGTTGTAAAGATTTTTTTTTTTTTTTTTTTTTATGCAAAGTTAGCCCCACATTAATAATGATGAATGATTCACAACTGAGCATATTATTTGCCCTGTAGATTGTGTGAATTCCTTGTTTGTGAAATGTGGTGGAACTCTTAAATCGACTAAAAAGCCCAAAGCTACAGTATTCATCACCGTCGCAAGCCTTCCTTAAATTTTGGTGAAATAACCTTAAAATTAATGGCGTTTATCATGATTCACAGATTGTTCAAAAACTTCGTAGTAAGAATAGCAGTCCCTTTTTTTTTTGATTAGTAATATAACCTTTTTTTTTTCTTCAGTCTTTTGAGAATTCTACTTTTGCAGAATCACAAACTTTTCCTTTTGTGTAATGGATTTATATTGAGAAATTGTTGCCAACAGGGTTAGTCTGGTCATATCCTGATCACTCTGTGGAGAATTTCTTTCAAGTCAGTTCCGAACATGATCAACTTCTTGTTATCTGATTCTATTTTAATCTGAAGTGTAAGCTAGCAAGTGAACTAGTAGAGGCCATTTCTAGAATATATTGCCAAGAAATTTACATGTACCCCAAGTCAAAACTATTGATACGTTGATCATTGTTTTAAAGGCAAGCAAATACAACCTTTTGTAGGTAACTTGATTGTGTTGGCTTTTCTCCAGAATAATTGGCAAATGAAATAGATCAAGCATGATGATCAAAATCAGGTTAACTTTTGATTTTTTGTTTCATGTATTTGTGAAAAGAAGCTAAAAAGTCCTTTTGCGCCAAACCGTATGATACTGTTGATATGGGGAAATTTCAAAGTTCTATGGAGGCATTGCGTCAATATTCACTTAAATACGTAAAATATGAAAAAGTATTTTGAAATTTGACTGTGCAGTTCCCTGATATTGACTTTTTTACAGACAATTGAAATTTAAAAAAGTACTCTTCAGTTACAGTATGCCAAGTAGTGAGTTTGTAGCAAGTGAGTCCCTTTTAAAGCTTGATCTACTTTGTTGTTGTTTGCATTCAGTATAATGTGCAATATAAAAGTATTATTATTATTACTGCGTTTTGTTTGAATATCATTCTTCTGACAATATCAAATTACTTTATTGATTTGTAGTTGATAATCAGTGATCTGACTTTCTTCTAAACATTAAAGGGAATGTAAACAAAGTAATCATAAGGACAGGCAGGGGTGGTACCAGGATTTTTCTTATTTGGGGACACCCTCTTCGACTGGAGGGGGGGGGGGAGGGGTGTGATAGCCAAAAAGTGTCTTGTATTCAAAACAAATTCTAAACTTATTGCTAGAAAATGGGTGAATCAGGTTACTTACTTACAGCCTCTTTATTCTTTGAGTTATTGACACAAACAAAATAGTTCCCTTGTTAGAAGTACTTCATGAAAAGTCTTTGAAATGGTTCATGTTCATCATATCAAATATTTCACATATTTTGGATTGGTGTCTTTAAAATGGTTCATGCTTCCCTCAACAACCATATTTAGTCCTCCTCTCCCACCCCCCTCTCTCTGCTTTGTTTATTTTCTACACCCATGCACCTCTCTCGATCCCAGCTTTCTGGCATTTGGTTCTCTCAATCTCCTCCTGTTTTCTTTCCTGCCTAAATCTAGAATGATCTAACCTCTCAGGCACAATTTGACCCTCGCTGTCATGGTGCCGTTAAGCCCTCATCAAACAAACATAAAACAGTTCATCATCATCATATCAGATATTTCAAATTTTTTGGATTGGTGTTTTTCTCACCACAGAGCCTTTTGACAGATGAACAAGTAGCAAATGCTCCAATTCTAGTACTCGGAAACAAAATTGACCTTCCACATGCCGCTGGTGAAGATGAAGTGAGGGCAGCGTTTGGGCTTCATGGACAAACAACTGGAAAGGTAAGACTTGTGTATTTGATTTTTGTGTATCGGTCAGCAGCTTTATTTACAAAAGTATAGACAAATTTGAATGAAATTCGCCCATGGAACATTGAGAATGTAATTGCCGTACGTTACATGCGGGAAGTTAGTTGAAATATTGCAGTGGGATGTCGTAAACAATAAAGTTATACCCTAAAAGAAATATAAACGAGATTTCTTGCATCTTAAAAATAATACAATGGATGTCTCCTTTAGGAATTGAGACAATGGAGACCTTGTTTTGGTAAAAATGCAATTAATGATTATAATCTTAAATTAATCGCAAGATTGAAATTTTCCTGAAAGAGGAGGAATGAGGTCTTAAAAGCTTTGTTTATTGTACCCAAATGGCTGATCACATATTCTTAGATTTTACATATTTCTTTTCTTTGAGATAATATCAAAAGAAAAGAAATTGTTTGTTTTCAGAATTTGTCATAGAAATAACCTTGTAAACTAGTAATGGCACATTTATTTCCCATTACTGTGGATTTTTCAGTTTATTAAGAAATCATTTTGTTTTAGATTTAATTTGATGTAAGATTTAGTCCCACATTAGTGATGAATGATTCCCAACTGAGCATATAACTTGCTCTGCAGATTGTGTGAATTCCTCGTTTCTGAAATGTGGTGGAACTCTTAAATCGACTTAGGTTTAAAGTTAAATCCATCTGAGGCATTAGGCCATAGGGCTGGTGCTTATCCCCGGTTTCCTTGGCATTAGCAGATGAGAGTACATGACTTCCCCTGGAGCCAGTCCATCACAGGTTATTTTTCCAGCAATGCTGGTATTTATTTTAGAGCTGAGTGAACTGGAGTAAGTAAAAGTGTCTTGCTGAAGGACACGATGCAGCGCTCGCGATGAACAATAATGTCTTGAGGAAGATGCATTAATGGTCAAGATTATTTTCTCTATTTTGTTTTCATGTGGGTGGGGGAACACAACTTTAACTCTTGGTGAATCTCCTTGTAATAGGTGTAGTAAGCAATCTTTTGTTGGTAACCTTAATTTGTTTGTGGGGGGCATATCTGATCAAACAAAATCATGTGTAGGAAGACTTGTGCATGTGGAGGGGTAAGGTGGACAAGTGAGGTGGAGGGAAGGGGTGAGGTGGAGGGAAGGGGTGAGGTGGAGGAAGGGGTGAGGTGGAGGGAAGGGGTGAGGTGGAGGGAAGGGGTGAGGTGGAGGGAAGGGGTGAGGTGGAGGGAAGGGGTGAGGTGGAGGAAGGGGTGAGGTGGAGGGAAGGGGTGAGGTGGAGGGAAAGGGGTGAGGTGGGCGAAGGGGTGAGGTGGGGAAAGGGGTGAGGTGAGGCGAAGGGGTGAGGTGGGGGGAAAGGGGTGAGGTGAGGCGAAGGGGGTGAGGTGAGGCGAAGGGGTGAGGTGGAGCGAAGGGGGTGAGGTGGAGCGAAGGGGTGAGGTGGAGCGAAGGGGGTGAGGTGGAGCGAAGGGGGTGAGGTGGAGCGGAGGGGGGAGGCACAGCGGAGGGGGAGGCACAGCGGAGGGGGAGGCACAGCGGAGGGGGAGGCACAGCGGAGGGGGAGGCACAGCGGAGGGGGAGGCACAGCGGAGGGGGGAGGCACAGCGGAGGGGGAGGCACAGCGGAGGGGGAGGCAGCGGAGGGGGAGGCACAGCGGAGGGGGAGGCACAGCGGAGGGGGTGAGGCACAGCGGAGGGGTGAGGCACAGCGGAGGGGTGAGGCACAGCGGAGGGGTGAGGCACAGCGGAGGGAGGCACAGCGGAGGGGTGAGGCACAGCGGAGGGGTGAGGCACAGCGGAGGGTGAGGCACAGCGGAGGGGTGAGGTACAGCGGAGGGGTGAGGTACAGCGGAGGGGTGAGGTACAGCGGAGGGGTGAGGTACAGCGGAGGGGTGAGGTACAGCGGAGGGGTGAGGTACAGCGGAGGGGTGAGGTACAGCGGAGGGGTGAGGTACAGCGGAGGGGTGAGGTACAGCGGAGGGGTGAGGTACAGCGGAGGGGTGAGGTACAGCGGAGGGGTGAGGTACAGCGGAGGGGTGAGGTACAGCGGAGGGGTGAGGTACAGCGGAGGGGTGAGGTACAGCGGAGGGGTGAGGTACAGCGGAGGGGTGAGGTACAGCGGAGGGGTGAGGTACAGCGGAGGGGTGAGGTACAGCGGAGGGGTGAGGTACAGCGGAGGGGTGAGGTACAGCGGAGGGGTGAGGTACAGTGGAGGGGTGAGGTACAGTGGAGGGGTGAGGTACAGTGGAGGGGTGAGGCACAGTGGAGGGGTGAGGCACAGTGGAGGGGTGAGGCACAGTGGAGGGGTGAGGCACAGTGGAGGGGCGAGGCACAGTGGAGGGGCGAGGCACAGTGGAGGGGTGTTGAGGTAGAATGCAGTTTTTGAATGTTGAAGAAGAGATGAAGAAAGTCACTGTAAGATGCATTTATCACATAAACTTTATCTCTTTTGTTCTTTCAGCAAAATGTACCTTTAAGTGAGCTGCCCGGCCGACCATTAGAACTCTTTATGTGTAGTGTTCTCAAAAAACAAGGTTATGGTCAAGGATTCCGGTGGCTAGGACAGTACATTTAGGCTTTGCGCATTATTTTATATTATCTGGAACTCATTAGGCCCATTTTTTCTTGCGAGGAGGACCATATCCCAGCAACAAAAAATTACTATCTGGTGTCCGGAAAGCGAAACAGCCGTCTGTTGCTAGCCAGGAATAAGAAAAATAGATTTGGTATCAGACGGTTGGCAACAGGACGTTACCTTCAGGATGGAGTTGGCAGCGCTATATCCGGATGGCAATGAATCTTCATGAAGGATAAAATGGAATTCCAGAGCATTATGGGAAATGAAATGAAATTTTCATATTACCTCAGCTTTACATCTTAGACACTAGTTATTCTGTGTTTAGTTTCTACTCTCTTAAACTGCAATTAAATGTGTTTTTTTTTCAAGTTGTAATTTATATTTTTCTGTTCACATAAGGCTATTTTTGTAGATTTATTCTGAACTTGGTTTTGGCACAGACACAACAATATTAAATCTTGCAACGAGCCAAGTATTTTCTGCATTGAAAGAAAATATGAAAAGAGAATTGTCCAATTATGTGGCAATTGCTGTTTCATTTCAAATTTTAAAAATCCCTCAATGGAACTAAAATGGGTATCAAAATTGTAATTAAGATATCTATCTGTTTTCAAAGTTCCAAATGGGGTAGAAATTATAGAAGTATAAATGAATTTACCATGAACAACTTGTAAGATATGGAGTTTGTTGTGCACCACTGTCATGGTGTAAGATATCGAAGCAAACAAAAGCCTAACACTATACGCTCCTGTTTTGTCCATGACTCCCGTTTTTCACATGCTTCTATTTTCAAATTTTTGATACCATATATCATTAATCGACTTTTCCTTTAAATTCTTTTCGTTTATAATTGAAAAAAGATCAAAGACATTATTATAAAGCTACATTTGTTTTGTTACGATAAATTAAGTTGTCCGTTTGCAATCTCTAGCTCGTAGGTCTTATTTATGTACAGTGGGCATGATGCATTTCTGGTAAACGCTTGCCCATAGCAGTGGTGGAAAAAAATTTTTACTTCCTAGGACCATAAAAGTCTTGAGAAATAATTATGCGAGTATACCTAATGACAATAACAAACAAAACCTAATGCTTTATTATGAAGAATATTGTATTTCAGTCTCTACTTTTTCTTTCTTCTCTTCCATCTTTTTTTATTAATTTCCTTTTTTCTTTTTCTGTCTTTTCATTTCCCCTCCCCCTCCCTTTCTTTTCTGTTTTTTTTTCCCCTCTTTTTCTTTTGGATACCTAAAAACAAATCTGGGACCATTGGTGCTGTTTCCCACTATATTTTCCCCTGGCCCAAAGGAGGGTACTTGCCCACTATATTTCCCTCCCCTGGCCCCTAGGAGGGGACTGTTCAGATATGTAAGATATGACATGTACAATTATAGAAGTATAAAAGAATTTATTGTGAACAACTTGTAAGATATGGAGTTTGTTGTGCACCACTGTCATGGTGGAAGATATCAAAGCAAACAATAAAGTCTAACACGATATGCTCCTGTTTTGTCGATGGCCCTCGTAGTTAGTTTCCCTGAATAAATGGATTTCAAAAATGAATATTGACATATAAGTTAGTCTAATCATTTCAACAGATGAAGATAGTAATTTATTGTGTATTACTTGTCAACTGTCTATTAAATTTTTGTTGTATACACATTGGGTTCATCTAGAACTTCAAAGTGTTTAGTTTTTACAGATAAAATATACGAAATCAATTACCTAAAAAATGGTTAAAATCTATCTAAAGTAGTAGAAACTTCATCCAATATCACTTAAAAGTCGGTTTCAGTTGATTTTACTTTTGTTTTGTAAAAAATTGTGTGACAAACAGCTATTTATTGTGTGCTTTTGGTACATATGCCATGATTCTTGTGCACCCAGTTTAAACAACAGCATAAACATTTATGAAAATGTGCTGCATATATTACAAGCTATAATAAGATTTTCTATGCAGGTAATGTTTCTGTTACCATAGAGGCTCAAAGTGTAACCATGGAGATCTAAGATAACAATGGATGTCTAAGTTGTACCCATGGATGTTCAAGCTGTAACCATAGGTCAAAATTGTAACCAAAAATGTCCATTTAAAACCACCCAATTCTTAGGACATACTGTATTCGACGTAGTTAGCACCCAGGGCGCTTACGAAAATGAATTGCACTTCTTTTTAGGCTCCAAAGTTTCTTTCTAATAAGTGTCCATGCTCTGCGGTCACGTACAGTGTGCTATTCCAACTGCTTTGTGTGAATTGGTTCTATACTAGCCCCACAATAACCACCACCAAAACATCGTCAGCGTCAGACACAAAATAAGTCAATGTAAAAACTTATTTTAAGTCTTCAAATTAATTAGATAACTTATGTTATCAGCAGGGGCGCAACAATAGGGTGGGAAGGGTGGATAAACCCCACGGGCCCTGAGCAAAACCAAGATTTGAGGGTCCTCGAGCAATGACACTGCAATATGTTTGCTATGGGGCCCTTAACACGCTAAATTTTCGACGGGCTCCCAGACCTTTAGTCGGGCCTCTGGTTATCAGTCAAAAAATGTTGGGTGGGGCTAATTAGAATCAAAGATGGTGGTTTGAATTTCCATCATTGCGATGGAACAAAATCGTCCCATTCAAGTAAATGTGGCAACATTAAAATATAGGACTGAAATGGGATATGTTTTTGCTTGCCATTTTGAATGAAGTATTTAAATTGTATATTGTATTTAGTTCCTTGGGAGGTGCATGGTAATATTATAATGCAAATGAGGAACACACACAATAAGGTGAGGGTATTTATTTTTTGCAAATGTATGTGGATTTTGACAGTTTTGAGGTCAAATTTTCGCTTAAGCGAAACACTAGTTTTTGCAACAGTAAACGATTGTTTATCCGAGGAGTTCATTCAAACAAAGTAAAACTCAGGGGGAAAAACCAGGAAAATAAATAGAAATTGCAAGTAATTGGGTTGGCATATAGTAGCATTGTTGAATTCTGTACCATTTTGTAAAAGTATAAGATTATTCTAGAGACTCCATAATAACATGCTCCTACTTCTTGTGGGAGTGCAGTAACCAATAAGTATGCGTGAGGATGATCACATGACATTTAAGTAGTGTACACGTGCTAGTAAGGGTAGAGGGCACTAAAAACATTTTGGTTTGGGGGGACTTTTTAAAAGAAGTGGTCCATCACAGATACATTTATTGTGAATCATTCTTTTGAAATTGATGTGATTTTGACGATGCTATTCGTTGGCAGCTTTTAATCACAAGATTGCCTTGTCTGTCAACCAATCCAAGGTTTTGTTTTCCAGTTCAATTTTTTTATTTATTTTTTATTTTTATGATCAGTTAATAGCTCCACGGTTACATGGAGTCCTCACAGATGTTAAGGAAATGGCAAGTGAAACTGTTTGTGTCAGCTGTTTTTATATGAGAATGTACCCTCTTAAATAAAATAATTTTAAATAATTAATATTGCTGGAAAGTTAATCACTGTCCAGCATGGATTATTTTTGATACTCTTCCAGCTGTGTACCTCCTGTTACTTTTCATTTTTTTTTTTTTCAAATTGTATCAAACATGGAAGGATTAACAAAAAAGCAATTGATTGTTAATCTTTTAATTTATTCATTTTAATTTCAATTTGTACTCTTATTCAGCAATATACTTTCAATAGATATTTAACTGAGAGTGTGTGAAGGAGAAATATCCCTTAAAAGTAACAAAATATACAATAATTGCATTAATTACAACAACTAAATGTTGGCGTTTTGTTTTCCTGCATGTTTTAAGGGCAGGGCCGTAGGAGATCATAAATTATTAAGCTCTAGCTGTCTCTCTTCATACAGCATTATTTAGCTTATGCATGATATAAACTTACTATACAACTTTGCAAATTGTGGGAAGAAGGGGGAGGGGGTACCAAGGCCTCTTCAGTCCAATAGGCTGCAACCACCCTGGGGAGATTGTACACTGGGTTTTTTTTCAAAGATTTATTATTGCAATATTTGTCCTTTATTTAGTTAATTTTCATGTGTGACAATTTTACTCTTTTCCCAAGAAGTGTTTCAGACTTTCTGCTATCCAAACTCCTGTAAAAGGGACATCTTACAAGAAGTAGGCAAAGGTATATTCACCACATTTTGTAAAGAAGGGAGAAGCATAAAGGGATATCTAATGATCAGCAAAATTATTTCTGATATCACCCAACACAAGTGGCGCAGCCAGCATTAAAAAAGTGAGGGTCTGAGAACAGCCTAGACCCCCCTCCCTTAACAAAGTATCCAAATTCAGCCCACTTCTGATGGTAATTTTGATGGTATATAAAAAGCAAAGTAGGTTTTCCTTTTTTTCCATTCAAAAAATGGGAGAAGAGGGAGGATCCCCCCCCCCCCACCTCATTGGCTACACCACTGCCCAACACATTTGTACGTGTAGGGGTTCAGCGAGTGTAGGGGTTCAGCGAGTGTAGTGTAATTGATGTTGGCATGTCAATTGTGTTCCAAGAAAAAGGTCAAGTTTTCACTAATTAATCGAGTATGGCACCAAAAGGCTGTTTGTATTTAAGTTGGGAAGTAGATAGGCTGTTGCAGAGTTATAGCATTATGTTGGGTTTGGAGTAGTGTGCTGGTTAATTTGACATTAGCGGTCTAACATACTCCTTATTTCATATGATAGAATCAACTTAAAGAAGACAGATCTTACATAATCCTTATTTCATATGATAGAATCAACTTAAAGTAGACAAATCCTTATTTCATATGATAGAATCAACTTAAAGTAGACATAATCCTTATTTCATATGATAGAATCAACTTAAAGTAGACATAATCCTTATTTCATATGATAGAATCAACTTAAAGTAGACATAATCCTTGTTTCATATGATAGAATCAACTTAAAGTAGACATAATCCTTGTTTCATATGATAGAATCAACTTAAAGTAGACATAATCCTTATTTCATATGATAGAATCAACTTAAAGTAGACATAATCCTTGTTTCATATGATAGAATCAACTTAAAGTAGACATAATCCTTGTTTCATATGATAGAATCAACTTAAAGTAGACATAATCCTTTGTTTCATATGATAGAATCAACTTAAAGTAGACATAATCCTTGTTTCATATGATAGAATCAACTTAAAGTAGACATAATCCTTATTTCATAGGATAGAATCAACTTAAAGTAGACATAATCCTTATTTCATATGATAGAATCAACTTAAAGTAGACATAATCCTTATTTCATATAGAATCAACTTAAAGTAGACATAATCCTTATTTCATATGATAGAATCAACTTAAAGTAGACAATCCTTATTTCATATGATAGAATCAACTTAAAGTAGACAAAGCCTGACAATCCTTGTTTCATACGATAGAATTAACTTAAAGTAGACCGTCTGACATAATCCTTGCTTCATATGATAGAATCAATTTAAAGTAGACATAACCCTTATTTCATATGATAGAATCAACTTAAAGTAGACATAACCCTTATTTCATATGATAGAATCAACTTAAAGTAGACAATCCTTATTTCATATGATAAAATGAACTTAAAGTAGACAAAGTCTGACAATCCTTGTTTCATACGATAGAATTAACTTAAAGTAGACCGTCTGACATAATCCTTGCTTCATACGATAGAATCAATTTAAAGTAGACATAACCCTTATTACATATGATAGAATCAATTTAAAGTAGACAACCCTTATTTCATATGATAGAATCAACTTAAAGTAGACAATCCTTATTTCATATGATAAAATGAACTTAAAGTAGACAAAGTCTGACAATCCTTGTTTCATACGATAGAATTAACTTAAAGTAGACCGTCTGACATAATCCTTTGCTTCATATGATAGAATCAATTTAAAGTAGACATAACCCTTATTACATATGATAGAATCAATTTAAAGTAGACATAACCCTTATTTCATATGATAGAATCAACCTAAAGTAGACACTCAGTCTGACATAATCCTTATTCCATGATAAAAAGAAAAATAACAAATGTACAGACCAAGTTTCATACCCCCCAAAGCAATCTAAAACATTTTTTGGAAGTATCAAAATTTAAGGCTGCTACTAAATAGTTTATGGGGGACTGCCATTTTGATTTCAAAACATGAGATTATGATGTCATCAGCCCAACAGGATGTTGGAAAAATGCTTTGTATTTCTTTATAATCTACCTCAAGTTTTCTAGCCCGTAAAAAATATTTTTTCTATAAAAAGGGTGAAGGACATTTTGTGTACACATGAAATCATCGAAGCATGCTCCTAAAATTTGTTATCACATCATTTTGGAATAAAAACTTAAATCACATTTATAAGGAAATACATTATAATCCTTATGTACCTGTTGGGGAAATTAAGTTATCGTGCACAATTTTAAATGCATAATTGAACAAAATGGTGGCCCCCATGTGTCAAATTGAATAACTTTAGATGGGAATAAGATTTTGACTTGCTGTTTGTGGTAGTTGGTTTAGATTTCAATCCTCTTATCAACTGAAATAATGATTGTGTTAGACTTTGTCTCCTTTAACCTTATGACAGTTATGCCTACTGCCAGTGTATGGATGCAGGGTTAGGGTATGCACAAAACCATGGGTACAGATTGGAGCAAGTATATTGGATAATTAACCTAATAGACTGAAACATTTGTTCATGATTGTGGGTACATGTACATGTTTCATAAGGGGGGAGTTTAGGCACTACAAGCATCCTGCCAAGGATGTCCATTCAAATTAAATCTCTTCATAAAACAAAACACTAACAAAATAGTTAAATGGGCAGTTATTCCAAACTTTTATTTTCCACACACAAACATGCATTCTGAAGTGTGGTAATGTAGTAACATGTTACAATATACATATGATTGATAAACACATAAATCATACAATTTGCAAAATATCCGAAATAATTTAGCATGTGCCTTATGAAATTTGTCAGACACAACATTAAAAATTCATATTTTTACCCTAGTGAGATACAAAATTCAATTGCAATTCAAAAAGCCTCTTTTTTGAATAATTTTTCTAAAATGAAGATAAAAGTGTACTGTTCTCATGCTTCACAGGTTATAAGCATTTGTCAATTAAGCCTTCCCTTTTATAATAGTTTAGATATGTATTATTCGATTGGATTATGGTCTGCTGTAAGAGATTTTAGTTCATGACGGGATGGTGTCAAAACATGAATAACATCCTCTTCATCATACATAGAATTCATCAACCTTGTTTTCTTTCAAAACAAAACATTTAGTACCATTCCAAATGCTCAAATTCATTTTTTCCTTAACCAAGGAATTTTAGGAAATTGCATTTTCTGCACCTTAATGTTTGTTTACCACTTTATGCAGTCAGTGACTACACTAAATCTCAGATACTTTATATTTGCAGAAATTGAATAATCATTTTTCAAGAAAGGTGAAAAAGTTATTTTTAACAAATGAATGCATACAGGATATTGAACAAGCACTCACAATGAATGATGAGAACAATGAATTAACATGGTGCAAACTGCTTTAGCTATTAGCACTAGTCTTAGAAATTTAAACTGATCTCTATCTTATGAAGCCTTTAATATGTTAATATACAAAATGTTACTTGAAGATTTACTAAATAAACAATAATGATGAAACTTTGGGCAATAACATGGCATTTTGCTTCTAAAAGATCCAAAAAAATTAAATATCAAAATTAACTATTCACTACTTTGAATTTGATACTAACGCCTTACAAACTAATCCTATACTACAAAATGAATATTATCTTCAAAACAAGCAGATTCTAATACTAAAAACTCACTTTTTCTACAAAAATAAAATATTTAATTACCAGTCAAATTCATTTCAATTTAACAATAGGAGTATTTACTAATATGTTGTACCCATTGTCTTGAAACTTGACTTCCTTTAATCCATTTTATCGGCGAGAGCATCGGCTTATATATAAATATATCAACAAAACTTTCAAAATCTCGCGATTTGGCTTTCTCTGATTCAAACTGTATGATAAAATAAAGTCTTTCCTTTCGCAATGTCCAATTCATGTCATGATGCCCTTTTAAAGGATTATTCCCATGAAGTTTTGTTTACATATATATTGTACAGGACTATTAGTAAAGAAATGTAGTTTCGTTTACATATATATTGTATGCGACTATTAGAGAAACAAATTGGTGAAGAAAAACATGTTGATAGTTTCTTTTTTAGGAGTTACTGCATTTCAAAGATCTCACCAGTGTGTTGAAAAGCGACCTTGCAGTGTACAGAGTGACGTTATATTTACAGATCCAGGACGAATGTTTATGCATTTCTTTCAGAATTGCCTCATTTCTTATTTACTGGAAACCCATTTTATTTAATTATTGAAATGGGGTATAACATGCACTTTGCAAGAACATGCTTTGCCCATTTGCTCATGGCCTTTACACTCTTAAATTAAAGAAAAATAAACTTTTCATTTGATAGAAATACTTAAAGAATGATCTTAAATCTGCAGTTAGGACATCACACCGTACACTGTGAGGTCACTTTTCAACACACTCGTGCAATCTTTGAAACGTAATAACTCTAAATGGAACAAGATACCAACTTTGTATTTTCACCAAATTATAGTCCTGTATCATATAAAGAAAAACTCACCGGAACATTCCTTTAAGATTTCAAGTGTAAACGGGGTTTGTGCTGGAATATCAACAAGAAACTGATATGCTCTTATGGAAACCAACCGCAAGGCTTTCTAATCAAAGATATGCTAATTGAGTTGGTTGTAGATTTTGTGACAACAATTGCTCAAAAGTGGCCCTCCAGCTTAACATATCTTAACTGAAAGGGAAAAGATACTTCAAGGAAAAAGGACAGGTAGAGATTTTTATCTAAGCAGAACAGTCCTTACATGGTATAGTAGTTTTTCTGTAACGACAAATCAAAGCCTCTAAAAATTTCCACCTGCACAAAAGTGAGGATGTATGAACAGGCATAGAGCTCAAAATCTTTAATAATGATTCTTTATATTTCTTTCCCAAAGTTCAAACATCAAATGTACTGAAAATGCTTTCTACTGCTAAATTGTTCACTATAGCCAACTTCTCCCATTCAAAATACTTAGGGGTAAAGATCAAAAAACAATAAGTTAACAAGCAATTTACTAATTGTTCCGTTCTGATGTCACCAAATATTGAACATTTTGTGCTAATTACGTATCTAAGTTTTAGAATGCTGTAAAATGGTACATTTTAAAACAATTTTGATGGGCATTTTTGCTCATGTTATTATTGCTACCTGTCCATATATCTTGAATGCAGTCTTCAAGTTAATGTTCATCAATTTTACTCACTACAAAAACTAACAGTTACATAGAAATTTGACAGAGCAGGCTGTGTGCTAATGAAACAACTGAAGCCTAGTGTAACACCTTGTTTGACCTAGCATAACACCTTGTTGACCTAGTGTAACACCTTGTCTGACCTAGCGTAACACCTTGTCTGACCTAGCATAACACCTTGTCTGACCTAGCGTAATACCTTGTCTGACCTAGCGTAACACCTTGTCTGACCTAGCATAACACCTTGTCTGACCTAGCATAACACCTTGTCTGACCTAGCATAACACCTTGTCTGACCTAGCATAACACCTTGTCTGACCTAGTGTAACACCTTGTCTGACCTAGCATAACACCTTTTCTGACCTAGCGTAACACCTTGTCTGACCTAGCGTAACACCTTGTCTGACCTAGCGTAACACCTTGTCTGACCTAGCGTAACACCTTGTTTGACCTAGCGTAACACCTTGTTTGACCTGTTCCATAGCTCCAGGTGGAGAGTGCTTCTCCGCTGTGAAAATGTTGCACAACGTTTTTTTAACTTGAATGAAATACTGGCTGAATGATTACGACATGAGTTGCATTTTAAGCGAGCAGTGCAGGATGCGAGTACCAGCATTGCTCTGGAATTAACCTGCGATAAAAAGTGTCCTGTCCAGAGAGAGGCAGTGTTTCTTATCCGCTTGCACCACAGTTTTACGGGCCTCCATGACTATACATGAGTTGCATTTTAATTGACCAGTGCAGGATACGAGTACCAGCATTGCTGGGGAGTTGACTTGCACTGGAAAGGTCAAATGATGTCCAGGGAGAGGCAGTGTTTTCATCCGCTTGCACCACAGAAATCGGGGATAGGCACCAGCCTTAGTGGCCCAAGAAAGGAATTTATTAACCAACAAGATGTGAGAAACTAAAAATTTTTCCAGATTTCTTTCAACCCTAAGTACAACTAACTTCCATCAATTTTATCACATTATTTACATATTCCGCTCGGATGGTTTCTTGTAATCCATACCGACGATGTCAAATACGTCTTTCTCACTTGTTACTGGCAATGCTTCTCCGGCAACACCTGTGAAACAATGAAGAGATTCTTCAGCTCCATAAAATTATTTCAATCCAATGCTCATGCTGTCCCAGATAAAAAGGTCAGAGGGCAAATCAAATGCATTGTGGGGCACTGTAACAATTTTACACAGACATTCCCATTATGGCCAACTTTTAAAATTGAAAAAAAAAACCTCTTAGTGAGAGTCACTCATACTTTTTAAACTGTTTTGACAGCATTACAAAGCAATAAGCTCTTACAAAAATGGAGGGCTATCCAACTGATGACATCACAAATTTGAATCTTTTCTTGGATAATTAGGCAATAAACTGAAAAAATAGTACATTTTTGACTGATTCTGATGGCCTTTTTGCTATTTTTGTAAGACTTGTTTTTTTGTTATGTTTTTTTTTAATGATTTATCAAATGATGTCCCTTGCAGGGGTATTCATATTTCTATATTTTCTTTATTTTTTGAAGATTTATTTTCAAATGAAAAAAAAATCCCATATTTTCTACCTGAAAGTTTTTCATGCATTCCTAAAAAAAATATGTTTCCATTTTCAAAATTATTCATAAAAACTTAAAAATAAAGAAAATTTTAGATAGTTGAAAACACAATTGAATTTATTTTGATATCTCATTTGAACAAAAACAAATAAAAATCAGAAGAAAATGTTTACTGAACATTTTAAAAACAAGATTTTTCTTCCCTTTTCAATATATCGATGAAGCTAAAAATAAAAACCTTTTTCTCCTATAATTTGAAAAAGTTTGTATATTTTTCCTATATTTTTGTTGATGGCCAACCCCTGCCCTTGGTATCACTAGTACTTTAGAAGATTTCAAATAATAAGTACTAATCTTTATGTATCTATTTGAAAAATTAAAACACCAAAAAACCATTTCTCAATTTGAATTTTCTACCCTGTAAAAAATGACTTTTGTACAAGAACAGATTGTACTAAACTTTATGTATCTCTTTGAAAACATTATTGTAAATTTTGTAAATTTTATTCTACACTAATCTTAATCACTTTTGAAGAAAAAATATTCCCAATCATTTAGAAAATATGAAAAGAATAGTACAGGAAGTGCTGTGTTGACAATGATGATTTGAAACAACAATCTCTTTTATGCAGACAAGAAAAATCTTTAACATTCCATAACTTCTTGTAGGAATAAGATATTAACTTGGTTTTTTACCAATCTGTTTCTTTTATTTGTCCTGTATCAAAGATATTCAAATGAAATTCCATGAAAATAATACTTTGAAGGAGTTCTCGATCGCAAAATGTTTTTTTTTTTTTTTGCGCGAAGTCTCGGGAATTTGGAAATGACACCAGTCTAATTTCTTTTACTTGTCCTTTCAGCGACACATTCATAAGAAACAATTATGATCAATTTGAACCTTCATACCAAAGGTTTTCAGTACTATCACGAGCATGAAAAGTGTTAGAATATTCCATATGGCCGCCAGCATGATGAATAACACTGGCTATAAATTTTCAGTCTATTGCACACAAAATCACCAGCATGTTTATAACTGTCTGATGAAAATATCATTTTAAAAGTTCAAATGAATCCTCAGCCCCACATTACACGCATGACTTGGCCCTGCAGTAACCAATACCTGGTTTTTCACAATAATTTCCATTGTGTGCATATTTAAGATAAGGAATGTAAAAACATGCGTAAAATCACTCAACGATGATGTAAAAAACTGATACGTAAAATCACTCAACGATGATGTAAAAAACTGATGCGTAAAATCACTCAAAGATGATGTAAAAAACTAATGCGTAAAATCACTCAACGATGATGTAAAAAACTGATGCGTAAAATCAACCAACTATCTTTGGTGGGTTTCTTAATTGCTTCTAGCAGTCTAAGAGTTATACCCGCCGAAATGGAGGGTCTTGCGGGTAAAAAGACCGAAAATTTATAACGAGGATTGGGCGTAATGAAGAGCTTCTTTAATGATATAAAACTTCTTTACCTGTACTACCCATGGGTCTGATCATGTATTCATTCAACGTAAATCCCGCCTCCAGGGCAATTCCTCTCATGTGTTTGTTGAACAAGTCACTGCCAGTGAAGTAAAGAGTGCCACAGAAGTACTGATCATGGGGGATGAGTCGGATGTCAATTCTGCGGAATTTATGATCTGGTTCGTCTTCTTCTTTTGTTTGGATTTTGCAGACGCCCTGATTTTATCAAATGTAAAGAAGAATATAATAAAACAAATGAGACGAGTAAAAGTAGTAAAACTTTTCAAAAAGCTTTGGTCTTTCAAGGTGATTCCACCCTCCTTGACTGACACTACATTCGTGGAATCGCCCATGCTTATCCCTGGGACCTCACAGGGTTATGTAGGGGTCATTCCATGCTCCGTGACTGACGGTCAATTCGTGGAATCATCCTTCCTCATCCGACTACTTTTTCAGGCCTTGACTCGACTCATAATTTTTGCAGACAGATCTTTCTCTTGCTATGGTCCAAATATTTGGAATCAGCTTTATTAATCAGAGAACCTTGGTTATTTGTTATTTCAAAGAAACCAAAAAACCTTTTTCTCAAGAGATCTCCGAGTGTAGAATTGATTTCTCTCCTTAAATCTTATTATGTAGTTGTCTAAACAAGAAAAATTCTGTTCCTGTAAAACTAAGAACAAATATGTGTACTTGCCATGAATTTTGTGTCTCCCAGTGATATGTTATCAGTGACGAAGCCTGTTTCTTTCAGTTTTTCCACCACTTTATGCAGCAATTCTGGCTGTTAAATCAATCAAGTTATCATCATTTTGTAACTGAATAACAAAACTAAAAAATGATTATATAAAGAACATGTAGACTAGACACACTATACCTCCCACAGCCGGAGCATTACAAGATTAAGCTCATAGGTCAAACATGTTCATCTCATATGAAAGAGCACAATAAAATGAAGAAGAAAGTATTCAAAAACTTAAATCGGTGAAACAAATACTTATTTAAAGTTATATCAGCCTTACAAATGACTGAAATCAGACTAGTAGTGATATCACATTCCTCAAAATTCTTTGTATATTTTGTTGAAATATTTCTGAGATTTTGAGGCTAAAAAAATAGGATGTCAGTCAAGTACTAAACAGGTCTAGTGAAGTAGCTGTGGTTTACCAACAGAAGAAATTTGGGGGTGGATTCAATTTTTTTAGTGAAGTAGTTTTTAACAAAATATATTGAAAACATTAAAATTTAAAAAAATTCATACAAAATTGTTACAACTTTAAAAGTACAATAAAACAACAATCACTGATGAAAATAAACCCTCCTTTCTGCTTCCTTGTCAGAGAAAAGACGTAACCCTCACAATTAAAATTCAAAGGTGGATTGAATCAATCGAAATCTGAGTAAGCAAACTTGTAAAATGCATCGCGAATATGCAGCAGTCAACAGTGAAATTAAGAATAGGCGGCCTAGGCCATAACTAATAAGACTTTAAATCCCACTCAATCAAGGCCCGTTTTACAAGCTGTTAAATCGACGAACAAACACAGTCAAAAAGCCCAAATCGTGACAATCAGTGCATTTTCATGTAAATATCACCTGATGAGTCAAATAAATTTTGCAAGAAAGAAAAAATATTGCAAAATAAACAAACATAAAAAGGTTTTGACAGAACAGAAATTCTAGGTGCATCGCAAAGATGGCAGCCATTTTTTCGAGAGGACTGATATTTCAGAACTTCCGGGATGGTGGCGTAGTTTTGAAATGTTTTACGGCTAGTCCTAGTATGCAGGATTTTCACAGTGGAACATTGAAAGCCGTAGCGAGTACGGCAAAAAAAGTTATGCAATATTGAGTTTAAATGACATTGAAAGGAAGTTATCTGTTTTTTCTTAAACTGAATTTCCATGCATAATTCCCATAAAAATGATGATTTATACTGTAGAAGTAAACTTTTTACAATTTGGAAATCAAAACTCGAGCGTCAAATTGGGCAATGGGGTCAATACTCTTGCCATACTGGTTGCGCGATTTTTTTTTAAACTTCGCATCGTAAATTTGGAGCAATTTTGGTGTATTTCCGAAAATTACGGTACTAAACGTGTGTAAACGATACCCGTTCACTTTTTTTGGCGTGTACACGTTTACAAACATCCCTAAACGTTCACAGCTCTAGGATTGATACCAAACAACACCAAGGATATTGTCAATTGAACTTAATAAAGCTGATGACCATTGGAGAATAAACTAAGAAGTGATATTCCCTACAATGCAGTAACTAGGATTGGAATTGTACTCCAAAAAATATACCTAACAACTGTGTTCTTAAACTGTCCCATTGAAAAGATATCACAAAAGTCCTCACAAAAATGGAAGAGCTGGAGAACGGATTAAAATAATATTAAATTTGAACCCTCAAAGATAAAGCAGCAAAAAACACTCATCTTCTGCACGTTCTTACCATCTTTTTGCCTTTGTCGGACGTAAACTTTGGGTGGCACAGCAGTATGTCAATGTCCCCGCTGGACTTGGCTCCTCGCCTGTAGCTTCCACAAATGGTTGGGAGATAATCTTTGTCAATTTCATTGATACTGCTCTTGATTACTTCTTCAAGTTGTGTCATCTCCTCTCTTGGTATCCGATCTTCAAAATCCTCAAAATATCTTAATTTAGAAAATATAACAGTATCACTAACTCCTCTACATGCAGTGGTATAACTGATAACGGAGTTGGATATAATTAAAACTTTCCCATGGTTTTGAATCAAGGTGTCAAACATCTTACCACAAAAAATTGCGACAGAAATAATATTAATGTAGTGAATACATCTTTATGTACTTCCCTCTTTCGCAATTAATGTACTTTTATTGCACATTTACATGGGGGACAATTTTAGAGCACATTTACCAAATACTGCCATTTTTCAAGAAATATATCATACATATATCTATATGTATATATCTATATATATATATATACATATATATATATATATATATATATATATATATATATATATATATATATATATATACATACATACATACATACATACATACATACATACATACATACATACATACATACATATATACATACATATACATATAAATATATGTATATAAAAATATAATATATATAAATAAAATAATCAATAAATAAAATAATAAATCAAACAATCAATCAATCAATAAATACATAAATAAATAAATAAATAAACAAATGAATGAATGAATAAATAAAAAATATAAAAAATAAATTAATTGATAAATAAGTAAATAAATAAATGAATGAATAAATACATAAATAAATAAACAAATAAATAAACAAACAAACAATGACACAATCAATCAATTATAGATTCCTGATTTTCCCACGGTTATAACTCCCTGAATCGTAAATTTCTTCCAGCTCTGAACTAATACTGATAATATTACTACTAAGTTCATATATTTTGAGAGTTTTGCTCTTTTAAAAATATATGTTTTGGCAAGTGCTCTTTTACAGGTATATGTTTTAGCAAGTGCTCTTTCAAAGGTATATAGGCAGGTAGGGATTTTATATACACCAGAAACAGCTTTAAATTCTAAACAGAATAATTTTTAAAATATATTAAAAACTCCTGTAATTCCCAAGTTATGAAATTTTCAATAATGTATGCAAAAGTGGTGATGTAGAAAGAGACAGCAGCTCAACATCATTAAAATTATTCAAATTTATGTCCTAGATTTTAGTCATTAAAATCTTCAACTATTTTCTCCTGCTAAATTTTGATTGATGGAGATGGAGATCCATATTCAACGGATACTATATTTAAATAGCATTGGTGGAGGATTGTAAAACAAGAAGTTACTGTAATATAAGGAGATGCATAGGTTTTCTTGTTTGTTTGTTTGATGAGGGCTTAACAGCACCACGACAACGAGGGTCAAATTATGCCTGAGAGGTTGAATCATTTCAGAGGTAGGAAAGAAAGAAAACAGGGAGAGATTGAGAGAAATACTAGAACAAAAAGTCAGAAAGCTGGGATTGAGAGAGGAGGTGAATGGGTGAAGAAAAAGAAAAAGTAGAGAGAGAGGGGGGTGGGAGAGGAGGACTACTTATGGTTGTAGAGGAAAGCATGATAAAGGAAGGAGATCATTTTATCCAGAGGGTTTTTTTTGAAGAACTTGGCAAGTGCTGTTTTCATGGTTTATAGCACATTTTTTATGTATTTCACTTTTAGGCATATGCCAGGGAAAGCACACGTAAGTCACAATGACTTGTTTTCAGTGTGTACCCAATGAATTTGCCAGAATGGAAAGTGGATAAGCACCGGGTTAACATCCTGCTCTTTTCGAGAAGTGTTCAGAGAACCAGGCAGGGGGTGAAACTCCTACAATCGAGACCGACACCTTTACGTCCCCTCTAAAGGACGGTGAGCGCCACCCAACCATTGGCCACTTTTCACAAAGGTCGGGTGGGGGAGAAGGTGTGATGCAGAAGACAAACCTCTGCCATTGATGACAGCGTATATCGTTCTGCATATCTGTGGAAAAATCGCTGGTTAAATCGCTGTTGGACTCGAACCTGGGACCTCCAGCATCTCAGTCATACGCTCAGTCGCCTGAGCTACCTGCCACCCTAATCTAATTTATTGTTTTCTTCCATTTAAAAAGAAGTGGTTGTTATCTATACATAGATCTTTAATTTTGTGAAAAGTAACTCCTGCATTGACAAAGGATAAGATATCATAACATACAAATTCTTAGAAAGGCTCACAATTCCAACTGCCCAGACATGGCCGGTGAAGTCATGCTTCAGTGCATATATACAAAAAAGTGCATAGTATAAATGTACTGAAGCATGACATCACTGGCCATGTCTGGGCAGTTGGAATTGTGCATTTTCCCTTACTTTAAGCCAATTTTCTGGTGGTGATTCAGTTTATCAGTGTTCTTTCTCAACTCTGAAAGAAGAAAGAAATGACAAACTCTTTGAACATCAGAACATTTAAGTTATGAATTTTGTCAAGATCATGTTAGCACCAATTCTCAACTTAATGTATCAAAATTCAATGTTCTAGTGTCACATTCATACCTGAAAATAAACGATTAAATGCTTCAGTACAAAGTAAAATTACACCCAAAATACTCTACAAACTATTTCTTTCAGGATTGTGTTTAGACTTCAATAAAAGCAACTGAATGAACTACAAGCCATCAGATCTCTCTCACTACAGTATATCTTAAAGAACAAATTAATAATTTGGATTAGTATGATAACAGGTTTACGCTCTTTATAAATCCAACACCAATAATATTATCCTGACATTCTTCTCATGAAAACGCTTAAAGACAGGTCGTTTGCTGCAGCTGCCCTGTCACATGGAATAGTTTGCCATCTTCTTCCATGCATCAATAATGAAAGTACAATTTCAAACGGGAACTAAAAACTATTTTGTACACAGGCTTTTTATAATTGTTTGTGTTTATCTTTAACCTATGAACTTTATTAAGTTTATGTACAGTTTTATTTATTTTCTGTACAAGGACACAATGAATGTGCATTGTATAGATATTGAACGCTATTTAGATAAATAAACATAAACATAAACCTGAGAACAAATTAATAATTTGGTTTAGTATGATAAACTTCTACGGTTATAAATCCAATGACAATAATAAGTAAATTTATGATTTTATTAGTTGATGAAAAAAATAAATCAACCTGAGCCTTTAGGTTCATAGGGTTGATGCTTATCCACTGTTTCCATGGTGCAAGCGGATGAGAGTACATGACTCCCTCAGTCCATCGAAGATTGACTCCCCAGCAGTGCAGGTACTCATTTTACAGTTGAGTGTACTGAACAAGTCAACATCTTGCTCAAGGACACAATGCAGCGCTCATGTCGGGAATCAAACTTGATACCTTTAGATTATGAGCATGACTCCTTAACCACTGCACCTCATTAGTAGTTCAATAGCTCTTCATATTCTCAATGTTAGCCCATTGTTTTTTAATCCTCTGACAAAATGATAATGAAGCAAAACAGCTGACTTTGATCAAAATTTTGTTCAAACTTATTTGGACATACCAAATGATTTTTACCCTTCATCAATCACTTTATCAAATGAAACTTTTTGCATAGTTACTTTAATATTCTACCAACCATACAGTCAGTATTTATATCTTTTTGTGGCTATGAATAACAAATAAATTGTTCAAATAAATACTTTGATATTTATGTTTTAAAATATGCAACTGTCTTTAGGGCCATTCTCCATTAATTAACTGACATGATAGGCTGGACAATGGCCCTGGTACACCCCTGAGAGACCCTAGGGGTCTGGACCATTCTCCATTATGTAACGGACATGATAGGCTGGAGAATGGCCCTAAAATAGAGTAGCAAACAATTTACCTTCAAGGGACTTTATCCCACCATCTACAAGTTTTCTCGCAGCTGCTGGACTGGAAGAGAATAATAAGGAGTAAAGAAAGATCCTTAGTGTGTGATCAGGCCTGCATGCGATAACCAAAGTGTAATTTAATCACAAAAAATGATAGGAATAGAACTTGTTTTGCTGCTATAAAACATGTGGTGTCTATTAGTGTGGCGAGTACCACAGTATATTATACTATTTCTACTCGCCACAATTATTTTTTTTCCTAGCCTATGTTGAGCAAGCGAGTGGTTTTTCAACTCTGGTACATGGGTTAACAATGTCTCATTCACATTAAAACATTGAAATTAAAACATACTGCACTAGTCTTATTCCTTTGTTGTATTTGTCCTGAATTTATTTTAAAATAATATCATAAAAAAATACCCAGAAATCTCAGGAACTTAAAACTAACACATAAAAGTACAACAAATTTTCAAGGAAAAAAAAAATATTCTTATCATATTTTATCTTGAAAAACAGTTTGATATTTCCTCTTTCATTATCAAATCTAAAAACTGCATTTAGAGTTGAATGAATGCCAAGGAAAAATGAAATGCACATTTGATCAGTGGCCAGTATGGATCGCATTTTCCCCCACTTGCCTCCACCCCCATTTTTTGTAAAATGACATTTTGTCCAATTTATAGGCTTTCACCCCTCCTCATGAGACAAACTTGCCCCTCGCTTGCTCCCCTCCCCCCTCCTCCCTTATACCAAAATCCTGGTGCTGCCACTGCAATAATAATGTTGTTATATTCATCATGGAGGAAATGGACATGACTATCATCGCATCATAATATGCTTGCCACATTTCTGAAATTCTAAGTACACAACAGAACTTTTAAATCAAAAATCTCTTTTAGTTTAAAAGTTATAACCTTGATATATCATCAGAAAATAAAAAAATTCTGTATATCACTCCAATTGTACTTTAACCTGGTTTTCTTGGGAGTACAGATGGTTGTCAACAAATGTTTTACAGAAAATTCAAAGGAATTACATTTAGTTAATCAGTTGATTCACAGTTGATTAACAGTTTATTAATTGGCTAGTGACACTTTGGGAAATTTCAGTATAAAAAAAAAGAAGGAAAAATCCACTCTTGCAAATCTCTTACAATCACAAATCAAGATTTAAAAATCTGTTATTGATTTGAATTTTTTAAGAAGTAAATGTCATTTAACACATGATACATACCCAATTCCAGACACCCTTGTCATCAAACTGATGGCCTCATTCGTATCACTCTTCTTAATTTTTACCAATTTCTGGAGAGTTCCGGTTTTGATGAATTCATCGATCTTTTCCCCTATCTTGGCTCCTATTCCATCCTATAGACAGAGAAAACATGGATAAACTAAGTCTAGATTACATTCATGTTTTATGATGAATAATAGTTTTAAATCTTATATCATACAACTGAAGATGTAGCATAGCATAGCATAGCAAAGTTTAATGTCCCAAAAGCATCCAGTGCTGGACATTATATCAAGACGGCCATGACCTTTGATAACCAGTTGTGAACTAACTGGTTGCAGACCCACCGGGATTCCAACCCAGGACGTGCGGGTGAGAGGACAAAGCACTAACCACTACACCACAGGATGTCTTATGACATCACAGAGATCTTTTGACTAAGGGTCAACAAATAACCTGGGAAACAACTTTTCCATCAGAGAGAATGACAGCAAGATGTTCTTTTTTGTTTGTCAGTACAATACAAACAAACTTGACTAGAAACTGGCCATTTGATAAGCAGGTCCTGCAAAAATTATGACAGCTAGGGGACTATTTTGGTTGTCACTAGCAGCTGGACATGTGATTTGTTTTTTCCCTAATTTGATTTTGAAGTAAATGGAGATTTGCAAAAGCCTTACAGGATTAATTCAGTGGTCAAGATTTGATTTTGAAGTAATCAGTGGTCAAGATTTGATTTTAAAGTAATCGGTGGTCAAGATTTGATTTTGAAGTAATCAGTGGTCAAGATTTGATTTTAAAGTAATCAGTTGTCAAGATTTGATTTTGAAGTAATCAGTGGTCAAGATTTGATTTTGAAGTTATCAGTGGTCAAGATTTGATTTTGAAGTAATCAGTGGTCTAGATTTGATTTTGAAGTAATAGGTGGTCAAGATTTGATTTTGAAGTAATGGAAATTTGCAAAAGTCTTACAGGATTAGTTCAATAGTTAAGCAGGTTCACCTATATGAAAGTGTACTTGAAAAAAAACAAAATGGTCAAGAAACTAAGTACTTCAATATCGTATTTTGTTAAGACATTCAAGTTTAAGGTTTTATTTGTAAAGAAATGACTGGTGTAACAATTATACCCTAGAACAGCAATTCTTAATAGGCGGCCTGCAGGCCAAATCTGGCCCACCAGACAATCCACTCTGGTCGGCGAACAATAGTCGTAGCGGGAATAAAATCTGAATGAGATCGGTAAAAATCCCAAAATACTTGTTTATTTTGGGCTTTTCCTAGGCAGATCAGGCAATATAACATCGCGGCTTATCAAGCAAAATGTTCCATTACAAATTGGGCAGACTCGCAGCTTTTCAAAGGAAAGCTGATAATAGAACCGGCGACATTTGGCATACATCCTTCTTATCGTGAGTGCTCTCAGCTTGTTTGCATTCAAGGATTGTTTTGAAGGGTTTTGTTTGTTGGTTTTTGCCATGCGATTGGCCTGCGACCTAAGGCTGTTATGAAATGATGGCCCTTGGAAAAATAAATTAATAACTTGTGCCCTAAAAGATAGGCTACCTCCTCTTCACTTTCTTAACAATTATTGATTTTAACTTTCTTTGATTTAAACTCAACTTTCTCATCTTTTTCTCAAAACTTTCTCCAGGTAATACATGTAAATTATAGTTATTTGTAGAATCTGATTTGCAACCTTCCTGACATATACAGTGGTTTTAAGGCACATTTCAGGGAAAAAAAACAATAATAATGACTTTTGTTCCACCAATTTGTTTCTTCTAAAGTAATCTTTAATATGATTAACTCAAACTGAACTAATCCTTAACACTGAATGGAAACAAAAGCACCACATTCTGGAACTTGATAGATGGGAGTCAACCAAGTTTTGCATCCTCTTTACACCTTCAATGACTCTATTTGATATATTTCTTATCTTTTGTATTTCCCTTTTTAGGTATATGCCACGGAAAGCACACGAAAGTCACAATGACTTGTTTTCAGTGTGAACCCAATGAATTTGCCAGGATGGAAAGTGGATGAACACCGGATTAACACTCTGCTCTTTTCGATAAGTGTTCAGAGAAACCAGGCAGGGGGGTGAAACTCCTACCATTGAGACCAACAGCTTTAAGTCCTTCCCGAAAGAGGGTGAGCACCGCCCAACTATTTGCCACTTTTCACAAAGGTTGGGTGGAGGAGAAGGTGTAATGCAGAAAAAAAACCTCTACACATGATGTCAGCGTATGTCCTTCTGCATATCTGTGGAAAAATCGCTGGTTAAATCGCTGTTGGTCTCAAACCTGGGACCTCCTGAATCTCAGTCGTACACTCAGCCGACTGAGCTACCTGCCTTCTCAAGGCAGGATGGATAGTCAGATTCACATTCTTTTGAACAGAAAGATGTAGGCCCTTAGCAGCCCTATACGTTTAACATTGTGCACAGGCCTAAATGAAATATGCAGCTAATTATCATTACACAGACAAATACGAAATTCTGTTTTTGCTTACCAGTTTTTTGGCCTCTGTCCCACTTGTTATTTTTGTTGGATGCTTTGCTAAGACACTCGCTGCCTTTCTGTACGCATTGTGTTTGTGAATTGCGCGGGTGACATTTTTCTCATAATTTGCCAATTCTATCAATGAAAGAGAAACAAAGTAAACATTGTATTATATAATACTAATTGAGTTATGTCTGTCTTCATTAGCTACATACTGTAATAAAAATTTGTTTCTATTACAATATTTTAAATGAAGTGGTTTAGACAGGTATTTTTGCCAACTTTATCATGTCCTAGCTCTGCAATATTTTATACAAGAAAAAACAAGTTTTCTGTCATCATTTATAATTTGTTCCAATTCACACAACGGTAGATCCAGGGGCTGATAGGGTTATGTACCCCTTCCTCAAAAATAAAGATGGATGTATCTAGCTGGGTGGTAACATTATACCACATTAAGGATCTGTAGCACCCTAAACCTTTGGGGATTTCAAGCCCCCATATTATGCATATGGTCAATCTGTTGTGAAAGCAATACAACATTTAAGGAAGCAATATTTCAAAGAAAAACACAAATAGAGGTTATTTGTATGACATTACCAAACTTTGGTTGTGTTTGTCATTCTTCAACAAAATGATTTCCTATGTAGCCTAACACTAATGACCCAGGGCATGATTGCCATTTCAAGTGTGGCCTACAAAATGACGATTTGTCAATCTGTAATTAAACCTTGCACTCTCAAGTAAAAGGAAAATATTTCCTTTGTAGAAGAATTGCCTTGGATCTGCCTTTATTACATTACATTTTATACTTTAAGGTCACTTTTCACCACAATTGCATCAACTTTGAAATGCAATCTTGAATGCAATCTTTTGAGATGCAATCTTGTATGCCGACCTTTTACATACTTAAATGAAAACTTGTCTTATTTATATAGCTCTAGTGTAACCCCATCTTGAATATGCCAATGCAGGATGGAATCCATATAAAATCAAACACATCACGTCAATAGAAAACGTACAGAAGAGAGAGAGCGACAAAGGTAATACCTGGATCAAAAGACAAAAGCTATGATGATTGTTTCTGAACACTTACAACTACCAACACTAGCATATCGGCGAAAGAGAAGGGATATGATAAAGGTTTATAAATTAACATCAGGAATTTATGAGTGTTACCACCATTACTCCACATCCAGAGCAATAACAAAACTAGAGGCCACAGCAAAGAAAATGTTCCAAAATAGAGCAAACAAAAAAAAACTTCAAAATTTCTTCACAACGTTACTGCAGACTGATAAACACATTCGCTGTCAGCGAATTGTCTTGACAAACCGCAACTCACCCAAAACTTTGCAAAAGGTCACACAATTTTTCATACTGCGCAGCTGCAAACCACTGATTTGGACGGTTTGCAGATGCGCAGACTATAAAATTGCATTCTGGGAAGTTCCGGTTTGTGGAAACAATTCGCAGATCGCGAATGGAACAGTTTACAAGAATACAAAATAAATTCTTAAAACCTACAAATATTCGAAAGGAGAATAGATCAATTCGAAAGATAAAACTAGAGGCCACAGCAAAGAAAATGTTCCAAAATAGGAGTCAGGTAGCTCAGTTGGTAGAGCGCACGACTGAGATGCTGGAGGTACCGGGTTCAAGCCCCGGTCAGGTCTAACCCGTTTTACCACAGCTATGCAGACAGAAACGCCAATCATCAAGGCGGAAGTACGTCGTTTGCATCTCCTGCTCCTCATTCAGCTGTTGAGAAAAGTGGCAATGGTTGAATGGTGCTCGCTCGCCGTCCTTCGGGAAGACGTTAAGCCGTCGGTCCCGATGTAAGGACAGTCACACCCTACCTGGTTCTCTGAACACTTCTCGAAAAGAGTAGGGTGAAACCCCGGTGTGCATCCACTTCCGTCCCTGTCGCACAAGACTGGCATCTGCTATGCAGATGCCATATAGCTTGGCGTCTATGCTCCATATACGAGTCTTGCCAAGTTCCCGTAAGGGAGGATCATGTAAAAACAAACAAACAAACAGACAAATACTGGAAAGATCAAGACATTTTATTCAATTTTAAAGCCAACTTGACACCTGGAAAAAAAATAATTGATGCTGGGGACCGGAGTACTGTACAGTGACCGACAGCCAGTGCTCAGAAGAGGACCTGTAAGAATAACTCCTAAAGGGAAAAAGATATCAACATGTTTTTTACATCAAATTGTATTTCTGATAGTCCTCTATCAAGTATCATATAAAAATTAAAATTCACGGGAAAATCCCATTAAAGTTTATCTCCCAACCTCAGTTTATTGTGCGTTGTACTTTACCAGTTAGAAAATCGACAAATTCTGCATTCGGATTTTCATTTTGAGGTGCCTTTCTCTTGCTCATGGTGCTTCCTTTCTGATATTTTATGTCTACCAGGTAACTTGAATTATATGAATTCTTGAAAACTATTATATTTCGTCGCAACCTTTAAGTTCAATTAACGTTACTCAAGAGTGCTGCAGAACTATAACTTCAACTTCCGAATTCCTATAACGCAGGCAGGCTACGCTGGTTTATGAACTGCATGTATACGTCCTTTGTTTGCTTATCATTAAAACCCGACTTGCATCCAATAGCTAATTGCTTAATCACAAAAATCAAAATGGCTTATCATAATAAAATTTGATTATTAATACAATTTATTTGTATTTACTTTACCCAAGTTTCCCTTATATGTAAAAAATAAAGTAAGCATTTTATTTTCTTAACATATTAGATCTCCAATTTCAAAGTGACCAAACTTTTGTACCTAAGCAATAGCTTTAAAAGAAAATCAACCAATCAAAATATGGGCATTAATCGAGGTTTAATGAATAAATGGCTGATAGGTAGCACTAGTCTATACGTCATTGAATGTCGGCTTGTTTTGACTTGTTCTGCTCAAATTATGATTCAGCCTGATGAAATCGTCCTGTATTTAGAATAGTTCAGGAAGCTCAGTTGACTATTTTGGGGGGCAAAATCAACCGATTTAGTGCATTTTCAGAATCAGTCAATCAAATACGAAAAAAAATTAACAAACCGGACGGCGCAGCTACGGAATATTAGGTAATAAGGTCAGATGACGTGAAAACACATGCTAACCCAAATTATTGGGGGCATGTATCCCCCAGCTCCCGGCTCCGCCTGATCATATAATTGGCTGATTTGGTATACGTATCCAGATTGGATACCCAAAAGGTTTAAATGTGCTATGATATATAGATGTATACAGTGGCGTAAGTAGACTTTTTTGCATGGCGGGGATGGGGTAAGGTTAGGAAGAGAGGGTTGGAAACCGCTCGGTTAGCGTTCATGTCCTCTAGAAGGATTTGTGCCGACTTAACCTAATCAGATTCAGAAACCATCAAAAAAATCAAATTGGGTGGCAATATAGAAAAAAAAGCATCCACAATTTTTTTTCTGATTGCAATGCTTTCTTCCAGGTTGGGAGGTAAAATTGGGAAATTATTAACATAGAATTTATAAGCACGTGTGAATCTCATTGAAAAAAGAAACTATAAAGTATGTATCTATCTTTTTTATTAGTTTAAGAAAATGAAATATTATTTTTTACAAAATATATTTAAAAAATTCGATCTTTCACATAGCCTATAAGAAAAATTTGCTTTACCACTGATTTGACTGAGCCTAGCTAATCCTTTAGACTGTTAGACGTATTGCCAAAGTGAGGCAACCTTTCACTTGTTATCCAACTGTCCTTGTGAAACTTTACATATTAAATTTAAAGTCTGAAAGTTCCAATCACATTTTTATCTTTCCAGCTCGAAGGAGGGGGAGGGGGTACAATAAAGAAAAAATCTTAATTGCGTGAAATGTTTTCCAAAATTGTATTTTTAAATTTTACTGAGAGCAAACAAAAGGTCATAGTCTGAAAATTTCTGGACATTTTAGCAAAATTTCTGGACCTTTCAGCAAAATTTATGACCTTTTTACCCTCTGGGGAGCTGTGGGGGGAAGGGGGGGTCGAATTTGCTATTCCGATTATACATAGATCGGCGACATATTTCTATCCTCAGTCATATAAGTAAAGGAAATTTCTTTGTAAATGTTTGTGTAAATGTAATACGGCAAATAAAATATCTGTTGATGTACAAATATTGACACTATTACTTATATTCTATTTGATAAATTTGCAAAATACACAAATATAACTTTTCCTCATACTTTGTATAATAAATAAAACTGTTGAATTACTCAATTACTCAATTACATAAATCTATAGTGATGCGATAACAACATGAAGCCGTGCATTTAAGAATGATATACAGCGGGCCACAAGCGGAACTCTACCCCTCCTTCTCCTCCTCTTTCTCTTCTTTCTTCTTCCTTCTCCATTCTTATAAAGTTTCTTTCAGGCAATTCCAGTTTTGACTATTTCGTTGGGCAAACAAATGACCAGTGTTGAGAAAAAATGTGGGGAAATTAATATGGTTATCCTTTTATGATTTTGTTTCTTTGCAAAAAGACAACATACTTAAGTTTGAAATGCATAATCTTATAGTTGTTTTGTTATCTTCATGGCCTTACGTTAACCCACAGTTGTCCAGAGACTGATCTTAGGCAGGCAGAGATCTATAGAATGTAGGATGTACTATATCTCAGTCATGCCCGACTCAGATAGATAATAGATGATGCTGACAATATCATACTTGGGCACCTAATTGGATGTACTGTTTAAATCAGATATACATCTCAATCATGTCCGAATCGTCAAGATATCAGTATCATCTGCGCTCGATTCGGTATGATAATTTGGATCGAGTTGGGCAACTGGGAAGTATATGAAAGATACCCACCTACATACGTTTGAAATCCAGAGCCCCGATGATCATGGGCCATTTTTGGGCGTCAAAAAATAGAAATCTTCATCAATCTTCCGAGGCTTCGCCCCCGTGATCCTGAGTTGCGTCCATGAACCTAACAATTTGGGCCGAATTTTTGCAATTTCTCCTCTGTCTGTTTAGAAATGGTAACCCAAATGTTTATCTGAGTAGATTTGAACATTAGAATTTAAAATATTCTTCTTTCATTGATTAAATGTTGCATCTTTGCGTTGATTTTAAGCCATTAATCCAACAATTGTGTCCAAATTTTCTCAATTTTCAGGAGAAATTTCTCCTCTGCCTGTTTATAAATGGTAACCATAATCTTATCTGAGTTAATTTGAACATAGGAATTTAAAATCATCGTCTTATCATCACTTAAATTTTCTTAATTTTGTCAGTTTTTGTTGATCTTTAGCCATTTAGTAGCATTAAGGACAAGAAATCTTCAGAGCTTCCGATGACTTCGCTCCCTGGACCCCGTCCAAGGGGCCCTCCTGGATTCATATCCTTGCTTTTCCCCAGGGCTTCTCGATTTTTAATTTTAATTTTGGAACTTTGTGTTGATTTTGATTTTAAGCCATTTTTAAGCATCAAAAACAAGATTTTTTTAGACCAATCAGTGCTTCACCCATGCATGGACGCCTGCACAATTTTGCCCGTTTTTTTTTTCTCAATTTTCAGGGGAAATTTCTCTTCTGTCTGTTTAGAAATGATAACCTATAAATATTAACATAAGAATTGAAAATTATCTTTTATTCATCACTTAAATTTTGTCAGTTTGTGTTGATTTTCAGTCATCCAGCAGTCTTCAGATCTTGGAGAAACAAAAAACCTCAAGACATTTCCAGAGCTTCAGGGGCTTTGCTCATTAGACCCCCAGCTATCAAAGTATCGCCCCTGGCCGCCACCAAGGTTAGGGTTATGGTATACCTTCGGACTATTGAACTTTCAGACTATTATACCTTCGGACTATCGAGCCATCGGACTTTTGGGCCTTTGGACTAGTGAACCTTTGGACTAGTGAACCTTCGGACTATCGGACCTTTAGACTAGCTAGTGTGCCTTTTCTTTCGGACTATGAAACCTTCGGACTATTGGGCCTTCGGACTATTATACCTTTGGATTATTGGGCCTTCGGATTTTGGGTCTTCGGACAAGTGAACCTTTGGACTAGTGAACCTTCAGACTATCAGACCTTCGGACTAGCTAGTGTGCCTTTTCTTTCGGACTATTGAACTTTCGGACTATCTGACTATAAGGCCTTTGAACCAGTTGGCTGGTACCCAATTTTGTTTTGCTACCCAAACAATTTGATACCAAAAATTACGAGAAGCACAGAGCTTCCGCGGGGCTTCACCCCTAGATTTGCCACACAATTTTCTGTTCTCAAAATTACTAGAAACAGAACTTCCGGCGGCTTTGCCTCTTGGGCCTCTTGAAGTTGACACAATATTAAGCATTTTCTGCTCTCAAAATCGCGAAAAATGCAGGGACTACCAGCCTTCGAGGTCTTCGTCCCTACACTGCTACTAATTTCTTATCCTGTTTCTTATGCACTAGTGGTGCCATAAAATTCAGAGGCACAGTGAAACTTGTCAAGTCGAAGGGCGGCGATTCTGTCAATATTCAGATATTAGCTGGTATGATTTTCCCCATATTTATGGCTTTTCCGGTATTAGACATGTGTATAAGATGCTGTTTTCTAGATGATTTTATGTGGAAAACAGAACCACACACATTCCCTAGATATAAATTTGAATATTGTAATAATCATATTTTTAATTATAATTCTAAGCTCCCGGAAGTTGGTGAATTTGTACCATTTCGATACTCTAAAATGATGTAGCTTCAGCCCTTTTGGGGGATAGTGAGATGTTACAAGGTAGCGGAATATTATGTTTGAAACTGCATAGGTTGCACATGCAATTAGGGGCACCCACGGTGGTACAGCAGTATAGCTTTATATTATAGGGTGACCATGCCCTTCCCCATTCTCCGGAAAATTTATAAACTTTTATCGGTCCGAAAATTATTGGTGACCCATTTCCCCTGCTGTTTTTAATTTACAGCTTCAAAAATTCAAAATATTTTGGTTCAAAATTCGTTAAAATTTAAAAATTATATATATTAATCAACAAAAATTGACAAAAATTTAGATTATAAGTTTTTAAATGGGAAGGATTTTTACTTATAGATCATGATTAGCCAATTGTATTGGTCATGAATCGGAATATATTTAATGTCTAATATAATGTGAAAACTAAGGAAATAAGGGGTCCTTAGATTATTATTCAGGATGCCATCATTTCTTGCTGAGAATAAATGTTACTCGGTATTTCAGTGGGCCTATGAATTAGATCCGACAGATGGCCCAAATTCACACCCAGTCTTCAGCGAGTCAGTGGCAGAATCAAAATTAAAGCTCCACGTGTGAAATTTTTGGTATTTTTCTTGATGTTTGTATTACATTCTTCAATCTGTCAATAAAAAAGATCAATTATAATAAGGGGACTTATACTTTAATATTTTAGATAACACTCTGTAAAGGAGTACCTTTTAGTCTTCATAAAGAAGGTGGGATAGGGCACGTCAGTTTATGTCATGACAATAGCCCGGCTCCAAATAGTAAGGTTTGTCCTGCATGACCCATTTTAAAGATGCCTCACTAATGAAATTTGGGGTAGCTCGCACACAGAAAATGTTTTTAAGATTTTTTAGAACTTTTAAGCAGATTACATGGGAATCAAAGGTATGGGCAGAGGCAAAGACTTTCTTTAAGTATGAAAAAGGCCAATATATAGGGCTGTTGGACCGCCAACTTTGTCTTTAGGGGAAATTTAGAATAACGTATGCGTGCAAAGCGCGTAAAATTTAAGATTTATATCCTCTTTTTAGGGCGATAAATATATAACTATTTCTATATCTATTTTTTATCTTAATATATTCAATCCATACAGATATTTTCTTTGGGTAAAAAAAATCCTCTGTAACCACTGAAGGGATGGGAGTGTGTGGAGGCGGGGGAAGGGGGTGAAATGAATAGGAATGGGAGGGGGAATTTCCCACCAGTATGTTAAAAAAGGCTATAAATCGTTTTCATGTTTATCACACCGGAGCTTTACCAGTCAGGATCAGTATCTTAGTCTGTTAGTATACCGTGTCTAGTTTGAAACGAAAATTATTATGATTAGGTTAAAGTCGGTAAGGGGAAAACCCATTTAATTAATACATATCATAATGCTTTCAACAACTAACTTTTCGATTCTATATTTGTATTCTGGTAGTTGTGTTACACGCATTTCATCAGTTCATTCAGTCATTGCAAAATACCTAAATGCCGAGAAATAGCAGTATAGCGTACTGTAGCTATAAAGAGTGGAAGGGGAGGAGCAAATAATGCATATGCATGCTGATTCTACATTGCACCATCGAAATTTAGTATGCTGGATTATGCTGGGTAAAACAGATACATCTTTTTAAGTGAGATCTAACTTCTTCTAAAATTTCCAAATAACGTTTTACTATTTATCGAAAAACTACCCTATAAATTTTTCGGAAAAGCAAAAATCTTCAGTATGCTGGGGAAAACGGGAATATACCTTTTTTTAAATCATAATTTCGAGCTTTTCTTTCAAAATTTCCGGTGACGGGGTATTTCAAAATTTCCGGTGACGGGGTATTTCAAAATTTCCGGTGACGGGGTCGGAAAGGGTGAAAATTAAAAATATTCTATATATCTTGCTTAAAACAGGACTCGTCTCTGCAGCAATATGGCTTTAATTAATTGTTAAGTGTAAACATAGCTTTGATTCAAATTTTGTGTCTAAACCTCTGCAAAAACGTGGGTAACTCACTAGCAATACGCAATCTGTAAGTCAGAAACATATTTGTACGTCTCTGGCCCAATTTTGCCATCATTCTTTACACTTGTCTTTACCCTCTGATCTTCCCATCCATCTTTTTCGCGCACATTTGAAAATTCTATTTCATTTCCAGCACATGTCTCTGAGCAACCAATCAACCACCTACAGAAACACGTGTAATACACAGTTACTACCTCTCCAAACTCAAAAGACAAACATTTATCCGATCTTGCCTGTTATCCAATCCAGCCAGTAACAATCAAATACTTCTGGTGTTTTGCAGAAGAAAAAGATGTATGTGTCTTTCATATTCTAAATTACGGCCACCTGGCACAATTGATTTAGGACCAGGCACATTTTAGTATGTCCCGGGCACATTTTATTTCTCCCGGGCACAAATTAGCAGGACAGCTTCTTTCATACTGCGGTTATCAATTATTTCATACTGCAGGTACCAACAAATTTGTGATACTGACGGGTATGGTTTTCGGTTGATGGGCAGCATCAAAATATACTGAGATAAACATTTGGGTTATCAATTCTTAACAGGCATGAGAAGAAATCTCCCGTAAAAATTTGGACAAAATCGTGGGTCCACGGGCGAAGCCCTGTTAGGGGCACAGGGTGCGAAGCACTCGAAAGCTCTGCATAATTTCTTGATTTTAGAGATGCCCCAACATGGTTTAAAGTCGTACAAAAACTATTAAAAATTAAATTGATGAGAAGAAGAAACTTTGAATTCTAGCGTTAAAATCTATACTGGGTCATAAATATTTGGCTTACTGTATTTCTAACTTTAGGCAGAGAAAATTCGGACAAAATCGTAGGTAGGTAGGTCCAAGGGGCGAAATCCGGTAAGGTAATTAGGGGTTCAGGTTGACTTCCCAAAATGACTTAAAAGTCGAAAAAAATTGATTCAATTGACGAGAAGAAGAAACTTTAAATTATCACCGGTACGTTAAAATCTATTCTTAATCTATATGTTATAAACATTTCGGTTACTTTAGTTCTAAACAGGCAGAGAATAAATTTCCTTTGAAAATTTAGAAATTTCGTGGGGTCCAAGGACGAAGCCCCAGTAGAAAGTCGAGGAGCGAAGCCGAGCTCTGAAGATTTCTTGTTTTTGATGCCCCCAAAAAGATGAAAATTGTTGTCTAGTTTTCCTGGTTGCATAGTTTCCCAAAATGATACACATAAAACATGTTGTATTTGGCACACGAGACTGGCCAGCTGGCGGTTGTTAGGCAGCGTCGATACTCCATATTAACAGAGTCCGAAAGTGATTATAAATACATATATAAAAAAAAAGCATTAAAGAAGTTTCTACCCCCCCCCCCCTCCCCCTTCCTTCTCTAGCCAAGGAAGGTAGTAGCTCCTTGGCGGATTTTTGGAGGAATCGTGCAATATTCACATTTCTACAAATTCAAAAACTCAGTTTAGCTGGAATTTCAGTTATTTCGAGATTGTTCTGGTTTAACGAAAAAAACGCTTCAGATAATAATGTGTGAAATTCTCTTACAAAACGAATTATTGTGTCTATGATATAAAGCTGACCAAAATTTGCATAAGAAAAGCATCCTGACATTGCACCTGTGGCACAGCGCGTAATTTGGAATGCTTCTAACAGTAGATGGGGCCCGAGATGGGGCACAAAAGAAAGCTGAATACCGTGAATTGGTACACCAATTAAATGAAGCCATATATACAGACGTTCCATTGCCTTTTCTTTTTTAGGCTGAAAGCAAATTATTAGGTGTCACAATGTTTAAAGACACAGACATGAGGGGCCCAGAGAGAGATATACATTTCTTTCGTATTTACGTTGTCATGACCAGTGCATTGATTAAAGATTGATGAGGTGGATTATTTATATAACCTATTTAATGAACAGGGCAAAGGACTTTGACACGAGTGGAATAGCCCAACTTTAGGAGGGTCATTCGCGAGTGTAAAGTTCTTCGAACTGTGCATTAAATACGCATATAAAACAATACCAAAACATTGATATTTTAATACAATTTTTATGTTAGATTGTTTAAAATGTTTAAAAAACAACTTAAAAGAATGAAAAACGAGAAAAATGTACATATAATTGATCACTTTATTAAAAGATTACCTGTTTTGAAAATAGAATAAAGCAAATAATCATTGTCGTGCATTACTGGGATTTTTTAATGCACGGGTTATAACGATGCAAATACTCCATATTTTGTTTTATAAATCTCGATAATACCTTTATTATTTGGTGTATTCTGTTTACAACAGGTGATTTTTTTTTAATAAAACGAAAATAAATATGTGAACTTTTCTCGTTTTTCATTCTTTCCCGTTTTTTTTTTAAAGGCTACATTTTAAACAACCTAACACGGAAATTTGTATAAAAAGATTAATGTTTTGGCATCGTGTTAATATACGCATTTAATGTACTGTTCCAAGGACTTTGCACTTGCGAATTGCCCTCCTAAAGTCGAGCTATTAAGTCCACTCGAACCAAAGTCCTTTGCCCCGTGCATTAAACTGTTTAATGCATAAACACTCTGCCTCAACATTATTCTTTAATTAATATCAACATCTAAGCATTTATAACACTGTATGCAGTGGCGGCGCTATAGGAAAGAAAAGGGGACCACTCCCCACGAGGTCGCTCTCCCCACGAGGTCGCTCTCCCCACGAGGTCGCTCTCCCCACGAGGTCGCTCTCCCCACGAGGTCGCTTCCCACGAGGTCGCTCTCCCACGAGGTCGCTCTCCCACGAGGTCGCTCTCCCACGAGGTCGCTCTCCCACGAGGTCGCTCTCCCACGAGGTCGCTCTCCCCACGAGGTCGCTCTCCCCACGAGGTCGCTCTCCCCACGAGGTCGCTCTCCCCACGAGGTCGCTCTCCCCACGAGGTCGCTCTCCCCACGAGGTCGCTCTCCCCACGAGGTCGCTCTCCCCACACGAGGTCGCTCTCCCCACACGAGGTCGCTCTCCCCACACGAGGTCGCTCTCCCCACACGAGGTCGCTCTCCCCACACGAGGTCGCTCTCCCCACACGAGGTCGCTCTCCCCACACGAGGTCGCTCTCCCACACGAGGTCGCTCTCCCACACGAGGTCGCTCTCCCCACACGAGGTCGCTCTCCCACACGAGGTCGCTCTCCCCACACGAGGTCGCTCTCCCACACGAGGTCGCTCTCCCACACGAGGTCGCTCTCCCCACACGAGGTCGCTCTCCCCACAGAAAATTTGGTATGGGCGACATTTTGGCATGGCATCTATACACATGAGACGAAGCTGTCACTCTCTTTTTCCCGACATTCTCCCGTTTAATCAGAAAGTTGCAGTGACTTGCAAATTTCAGAATCTGTATCAATTGTAACTTGAAAATTAACGGATAGGTTTTTGCATAGATACTGAAATAGATACTGGCAAACAGGGGCGGATCCGAATGGGGGCGGGGGGGGGGGAAGCATAGCCCCTGAGATTTTTCCAATGATACTCACGGTTTATTTAAGTTTTCTTTAATTTTCAAGAAATTTCATTTAATGCTTGGAATCTCTTTCAACTGTTCAATCTTTTGAAATTTTCTTAATTCTCGTGCAAATTTCCTCAATTTCTTTAATTTAGGAACATTTTTTAATATTTGTGATACATTCCTTTCAATGTTTGGGAAATTTCTTTCATTCTCGTGTAATTTTTGGAAAATTTTCTTCATTTTGGGACAATTTTTCGAATTGATTTTTGGTTAATTTCTTTCAATGTTTGGAAAACTTTTTTCAATTTTGCGCAATTCTTTTTCAATTTTCGATACATTTTCCAGAAATTTTCTTCAATATTTGGGAACTTTCTTTCAATTTTGGGCAATTTCCTTAATTCTCGTGTAATTTTCCGACAATGTCCATTATCTTGGGGAAATTTTCCTTCGCTCTTTGGTTAATTACTTCAATTTCTTAGAAATTCCATTCAACTTTTGGGAAATCACTCTTTTATTGTGTAAATTTTTTCAATTTTCATAGAATTTCCTCTAACTGCTTAACTTGGGGCAGTTTTGGGGCACTTAATTTTTCTTCAATTTCCTTCAATATTTGTGATATATTCCTTTCAACGTCTGAACGTGTGGGAAATGATTCTCATCAGTACAATTTTTGGAAAATTTCCTTCATTTTTATGAGATTTGTGTGCATGCATGGCAGCTAAGTCTTGTAAGCGTGCGTGCGCTGACTGGTGTATGGATATAGGGATGTATTGAAGGTTATAACCTTCCCGGCTACCGTACTACGCCGGGTAAAGCCGATGCAACAGTGGGTAGGTGGGCATCGAACCGATTCGTTTAATCCCTAAAATGGGCTTTCTGACAAAAGATGCACGGAAATTGGAAAGAAAGAACAATTAAAGGTGGACTAAGACCCATATGTCAGGTGTCTTTTTGGTGAATTTTCAAATGTTCATTAAACATATTTTATCTCCCGAAGTAATATAATTATCTGATTATATTGATTCTGAGTCTCAGAAAGCTACTTTGTATGAAATTGGTGTTAGAGCAGTTTCGAAGTTCTCCACGACGACCAACAAGCTCAGTTTTGCTGAATGTTTGTGAGACTGGAAAATTGTGTCCTCACTCGTCGGTCTAGTGTCCCTTTAACTTATTGAAAAAGATTACATGGGGTCACGATGTTTGCATCAAATGTCAACGAAAAGCAAATGCGCGGGAAATTTAAAACATTTGTTATTTTGGATTTGACCATGGCACTTCGGAGGCGTCTTGGAGCTTGTTGTCTGTCAGGCAGGCGGCCGGGGAAAATCAAACTCTTCAGAAACGGTAATTAAACCTGAATGAATTTGTTATTATAGCACATAGTCTAAGAAAGAATGATTTACCATGTTTATTCATATTTTCTTTTTTTTTATCAAAGAAGTTTGACAAACTATTTCAATTTAATTTTAAGTTATTGACAAATCGTTAAACACTCTAATTGTACAGCCTTTAATTCTCCTGGCAGCCTGCATGGCTGCATGGGATGGATTTCATTGCAATATCTTCCATTAGCACCCTTATGGAAAAAATGGAACTCTCCTTTATTTGAAGTTGGTCCACGAGGTTTTGAATTTTCTAGTTGTCGTATTGATTCTGAGGTCACAAAATATCGCGCAATTTTTGCTAATTAGCTGATTGGGTATATTTAAGTTTTAACATGCAAGCTGTAAAATGGTCAATTTTTGATTTCTGTGATGTGACTTATTGCTGTTTGATATAATTACTATATGTATATATATATATATATATATATATATATATATATATATATATATATATATATATATATATATATATATATATATATATATATATATATATATATATATATATATATATATATATATATATATATATATATATATATATATATACCGTATTTTCTCTAATAAACGCCCCCTCTAATAAAGGCCCCCGTCATTTTTCATACTTTCAGGATGTAACAACGTACGTTTAACTTACCGAATGTGACTTGAAAAGGCTGTAAGTCGAACGTAACAAAGTGGGAAATATGCAAAGAGTATATTCCATTAATAATCCATGCACAATAATGCTACAAACACAAAAATCGCTTAAAGAAACTAATATCATAGGCCTAAAAGAAATTGCCGTTCTTTTGTAAGTTACATTTTTTTCTTCATACTTTACCCTCGAATAAACGCCCCCTGTTTTCCAAATGCAGCGCCCCCAAGGGGCGTTTATTAGAGAAAAATACGGTATATATATATATATATATATATATATATATATATATATATATATATATATATATATATATATATATATATATATATATATATATATATATATATATATATATATATATATATATATATATATATATATATATATATATATATATATATATATATATATATATATATATATATATATATATATATATATATATATATATATATATATATATATATATATATATATATATATATATATATATATATATATATATATATATATATATATATATATATATATATAAGCTCATGTTTCTGCTACCTGTCCATATACCTTAAAGTCATTTTGTTGTATATATTGAACCATCTAAGCTCATGTTTTTGCTACCTGTCTATATATATGCCTTAAATTCATTTGTTATTTGTTGTAAGTTGATGTGTGATGTATGATTGGGCGGGCAGCATAATTTTGTCCTCAGTATTATGTAGGAATAACCCACGTTCGTATTGGAAAACAAAACTAAGGGCGGGCACTTAAAATGATGTTTATGGATTGTTAAAGAACATTCATATCTGAACTAATCACTTCTTGAATCCTTTTGAAAATAGCACTTTCATGTTAATTTGTGACATTGACACAAAATTGTTACGTAATTCTATAAGTTGTTATGTAATTGATATGTAATTCCATAAGTTTCTTCCTTAAAGGAGACATCAAGTCTGGCTTTTTCTTCTTTTAATATTATAGAAATAATAATTATAAGTCATCAGAAGAAACTTCACATCGTACAACACAAATTAGCATACATTTTCTAAATTATTAAAACATTAAATCCGTCAATATAAAATTTACATGGGAGCGTTCATTTTGTCCGTACGCCCTCTAATAAATGATGTGATTCACCCAGTACAGATTAGAATATTAATGTATTTCTTTATAATCTATTACAAATTTTCTAACTTGTAAGAAATATTTGTTCCTTTGCATGAGTTGATGAATTTTTATTTGTATATGATATTAATGAGTCAAGCTTTTAGAACTTAATGTCAAAACATTTGTTGGAAAACAAAATCAAAAGAGAATCATTCTAAACAAATACATAAATTCTATAGCACATAGGACAGATTATGTCATCATTCATAGATGGCATAATTTCAACACAAAATTAGACACAATGGCAATACTTTGTTTTTTCCATCCACGCACTTCTCTCGATCCAGGCTTTCTGACTTTCAGTTCTTGTGTTTCTCTCAATTTCCCGGGCCCCTGTTTTCTTTCCTTCCTACCTCTAGAATTATCTAACCTCTCAGGCACAATTTGACTCTCGTTGTCGTGGTGCTGTTAAGCCCTCATCAAATAAACAAACATAATGGCAGCGAGAAAAAAAAATTGGGAAAAAAAATGGTAAGACAGGAAATTTGGAGAATCTATCGTAACTTTTGGAAAAATTTGTCTACATTTCCAAAAAAATTGAAGAAAATCTTTTAAAATGTAAGGAAATTTTCCCGACATTTCCCGAAAATGAGAGAATCGCGAAGGCTTGGGGTACAAACTTAGAGCCCATCATATCTCTAAAGGGCAAAAATATATATGTATATATTTTTAGTGTAAGTGACCGTTTTTTGCCGATTTCTCTGCTTTCAAGTTGTGGTTGTTTTTTGTTTTTATTTATGGATATTTTACTTTTTAGTTGCCAAAAGAAATAATCAGGTACTGTATACATTTGGGTGCCCACTGAACCTGGGCTCCAGTGCACCCCCCCCCTCACTATCCTCCCGGCGGCATCCTGTTCCTGAAGGCTATAGAGGTTTTCTCTCTATCTTCAAATTAGCACTTGGTGAAACATTGTATTTTGTTCCAAGGGTTAATCAAATATATAAAAGGATATTTTGACATATTCAAAAAAATAATATTAAATATTTTTAAAAATTTAAATATTTTTTTTGTATTTCGTTCCTTAAATTTCAGTCTTTAAAAATAAGCGATTGTCTTCTCCTAGATGTTGGTTGGTGGTAGACGTGGGTAAAAAAAAAAAAAAAAAGCTCAACAGAATCACCCATTCAAATAATTGTGGTGCATAATAAAATTAAAAAAACATGTTTCTAATAAGAAAATAGTCAGTATGCCCGTTCATACATCAAACCGATTTGCATATTGATTCGCACATTTACACGACAAAAAAGAAAAAGCTGTAAAATGGTTAATTTGTAACCGAGCTTGACGGACAAAAGCTTAGGAATTTAAGCTATTTTCATGATTTGTACTGGATTATAAATGCCTATATGGACATATAGCAATTTCTATTTTCTATATTTTATCTCGTAATTCTAACTCAACTGAATTCCATTTTACCGGGCAGCGGCGTCGTTGCGTTTCACGCGTCTCCACACAGCTCAGTCACATCACTCGTATACAACAAACATACTACATGCTAACCTTCTAGTATTAGTTCAGCGAATTTTACTGATTGCAGTTTTTTGCTCACTTCCGATTTTTTTTGATATTTTCCTTAAGTAATTTATATTTTCAAACGGTATACGAAGAGTAAATTTAACGTTAACGTCATATGATTGTTCGTTATACTCAGACAAAGCCTATACCTGATATAAAGTGCTCGCTACAAATTTTAGTGCGTAGGTTGAAAGCCCAGTTTGAAAGCCGTCGCCTCGTACAGCAGAAACCCACTTCAAACGTCGATCAGGATCAGATGGAAATCGAAAAAATGTCGTTTAATTCCCCGCACATATCTATTAGTGCAACCAACAGCACAGCAAGATTCCAGCATAATTATCTTGCAATTTTTTTTTTATATATAATAACAACATGTAAATGAATGTAAGTCTAATTAAATGTAACTTACAGCAGTACAGCAGACGACAGTGGTTTCCGGGAAATTTCCTTCATTTTCGTGAAACTTGGAACCAATTTCATAAAATTTCCATCATTTTTGGGATGTTTTCTTCAATTTTCGGCGTTTGTTGGAAAGTTTTTCTTCAATTTTGGGAAAATTTCCTTCATTTTCAAGAAATTTCCTTCATCTTCCGAAATTTTTCTTTAATATTTGGGAAATTTTCGGGAAATTTTACCAAAGCAGCGCTTCGGGAGGTTTCGCCTCCTGTACCCCTTCCAGGGCTTTGACGGTTCGGTTCCTATATTCGAAACACTGATTTTAAGCAATTTTCTAAACTGTTCATGCCAATTTAGTTCTATGTGCTCAATGTTTTACTCTTATGAGCTTTTTTCAGGGAGGATGGGGGGGGGGGGTCGGGAGGGCACCAAAATACCCTTTCCCCTAGTAAAACATGACCCACCACGCCACTACAAAAGTATGTTTTTGTGAACAAAATATAGAGCATAGAGAAGAGGGGCAGTGTGGATCACCCCTCTGAAAAATAGGTACCGATGTAATTCTTTTAGTGTCAAAACGTGTAACATTTTCTGCAATCCTTTTGTCTATATGGCACAGTAAAAGTATATGAGAAGTAGGGTGCATTATGAGAACATGCATTAATTTTTATGAAAATTAAATTTAAAATCATTAATTTTAAAGATGTGAACCCTTCGAATTACTTCCCAACTGTTTCGGTAGGCCTCTACCTGCCCACAAAAAAACAAGTATTGATTTAAGATCTATGGACAGTGTCATATTTCATATTTCAAGAACACCAACCATGAAAATAGCAACAGCAACAAAAAGTAACATTTGGTTAAAAAAGCGACCATTTTGCTGCTGCATTTTAAATTTTCAGGTCTTATTATGATAGATTACGCAATTTTTTTAGAAATTGAGACATAGTTACAAGTTAACTTATTGTTTTTTAATCCTCCAACAACGTTTTGAATCTCAATTATACCCCTTATTCAGATTTAGCAGGAGAAAAAAAGTCATTTTCATTGACTGACATTTAAGAGAAAGAGCGTAATCTAAAAGAGATATTTAGTGTATATATATATATATATATATATATATATATATATATATATATATATATATATATATATATATATATATATATATGTATATATATATATATATATATAAAGTGTATATATATATATAAAGTGTATATATATGTATATAAAGTGTATATATATATATATATATATATATATATATAAAGTGTATATATATATATATATATACACTTTATATATATATATACACTTTATATATATATATGTATAAAGTGTGTATATATATATATATATAAAGTGTATATATATATATATATATATAAATATATATATATATATATATATATATATATATAAAGTGTCTAAATATATATATAAAATGTATATATATATAAAGTGTATGTATATATATATATATATATATATATATATATATAAAGTGTGTATATATATATATATATATATATATATATATATATATATATATATATATATATATATATATATAAAGTATATAAATATATATATAAAAGTATATATATATATATATATAAAGTGTATATGTATATAAAGTGTGTATATATATATATATAAAAGTGTATATATATATATATATATATATATATATATATATATATATATATATAAAGTGTGTGTATATATATATATATATATATATATATATATATATATATATATATATATATATATATAAGTGTATATATATATATATATAAAGTGTGTATATATATAAAGTGTATATATATATATATATATATATATATATATATATATATATATATATAAAGTGTATATATAAAGTATATATATATATATATATATATATATATATATATATATATATAAAGTGTGTATATATATATAAAGTGTATATATATACATATATATATATATATATATATATACATAAAGTGTATATATATATATATATATATATATATATATATATATATAAAAGTGTATATATATATATATATATATATATATATATATATATATATATATATATATATATATATAAAGTGTATATATATATATATAAAAGTGTATATATATATATATATATATATATATATATAAAAGTGTATATATATATATATATATATATATATATTCATATAAAGTGTATATATGTATAAAGTGTATATATATACATAAAGTGTATATATATATATATATAAAGTGTATATATATATATATAAAGTGTATATATATATATATATATATATATATATATATATATATATAAAAAGTGTATATATATATATATATATAAAGTGTACATATATATAAAGTGTACATAAATATATAAAGTGTTCATATATATACCGTATATAAAGTGTATATAAATATGTAAAGTGTATACATATACATAATGTGTATATCTATCTATCTATATATCTCTCTCTCTATATATATATATATATATAAATATATATATATATATATATATATATATATATATATATATATATATATATATATATATATATATATATATATATATATATAAATATATATATATATATAAATATATATATATATATATATATATATATATATATATATATATATATTTAAATATGTATGTGTGTATATATATATATATATATATATATATATATATATATATATATAAATATGTATGTGTGTATATATATATATATATATATAAATATGTATGTGTGTATATATATATATATATATATATATATATATATATATATATATATATATATATATATATATATATATATATATATATATATATATATATATATATATATATATATATATATATATATATATATATATATACATATATATAAATATGTATGTGTATATATATATATATATATATATATATATATATATATATATATATATATATATATATATATACATATATATATATACATATACATATATATATATACATATATATATATACATATATATATATATATATACATATACATATATATATATATATATATATTTATATAGCAAAACTTTTGCATATATTTTAATTAGTTTCGGAAAGTATGGTTGCTTTTGACATAATCTAAAGACAATTCTGCAATGGCGTTGGTAGATATTTGTAATTAAAGGAAGGAAGAGGGGGATGATCGAAATTTCCAGAAAATGGATGAAATTTCACGAAAATCGAAGCAAAATTCACGAAAATGAAGAAAATTTCACGAAAATTAAAGGAAATTTTACAAAAATTGATGAAAATTTCCCAAATAGGAAGACAAATTTCCCGAAAATGAAGGAAATTTCACGAAAATTGAAGCACCAGAATTGCTGCGAAATTCCCGAACATGAAGAAATATTATCGAAAATGAAGGACATCTCACATATAAGTTCATACAATTTTCACGAAAATTGGAAGTAATGATGAAAAATTCCTGAGAATGAAGGAAATTTCCCGAAAATGAAGATAATTTCCCCGAAAATGAAGGCGATTTTTTCCTAAAATTTAAGCGAATTTCACGAGAATTTAGGCAAATTTTCCCAAAGTGAAGAAGATATCCCCAAAATGAAGGAAATTTCAGGAACATTGAGGAAATTTTTCAAAAATTGAAAATAAATTCGCGAAAATGAAAAAAACGTTTCGAAAATTAAAGGCGGTTTCTCGAAAATTGAAGATTTGCGGGAAAAAATGCCATGGAATTTGAATCTGATTTTTCAAAATCAAATCGTTAGACCGTTTATCATTTAAAGGGGGGTGGAGGGGGGGGGGGGGGTATTCCCCTGGCACTGGTTCCTACGCCACTGTTCTGTTTAATATTTAAGGAGCTTTGTGGTGAATATAACTTTTCTATTTGTCCATATACAGTTAAATAAGGTATCTGTTCTATAACACATGTTAAATATAGATTAATGCTATTATTCAAAATGTGCATGTGGATCATAGGTGGGATGACATGTGGATCATAATGTTGGGTGGCATGTGGATCATAGGTGGAATGACATGTGGATCATAGTGTTGGGTGGCATGTGGATCATAGGTGGGATGACATGTGGATCATAATGTTGGGTGGCATGTGGGTCATAGGTGGGATGACATGTGGATCATAATGTTGGGTGGCATGTGGGTCATAGGTGGAATGACATGTGGATCATAATGTTGGGTGGCATGTGGATCATAAGTGGAATGACATGTGGATTATAATGTTGGGTGGCATGTGGATTATAGGTGAGATGACATGTGGATCATAATGTTGGATGACATGTGGGTCATAGGTGGGATGACATGTGGATCATAATGTTGGGTGGCATGTGGGTCATAGGTGGAATGACATGTGGATCATAATGTTGGGTGGCATGTGGGTCATAGGTGGGATGACATGTGGATCATAGTGTTGGGTGGCATGTGGATCATAGGTGGGATGACATGTGAATCATAATGTTGGGTGGCATGTGGGTCATAGGTGGGATGACATGTGGATCATAATGTTGGGTGGCATGTGGGTCATAGGTGGGATGACATGTGGATCATAATGTTGGGTGGCATGTGGGTCATAGGTGGAATGACATGTGGATCATAATGTTGGGTGGCATGTGGATCATAGGTGGGGTGGCATGACAATGGATAGAGGGTTGGATTGCGCATACGAAATATGGTGGAGTATAACGTGGGACAGGGTAGGATGGAATAGTGGGTGTAATGGCGAACGTGGTGGCTGTCGTATGGGAAATAGTTTTGAGGTGGCGTGTGAGACAAAGGTGGTATGGCTTATGGCGCATAGTATGGAATAGCATATGAGGCATAATGTGAGATGGATGGCACATGGTGCATGGGTTAAAATGTCATGTGAAGCATACTGGCACGATGGTATGTAGGGCATACATGGTAGATAGAAAATATCGGATAGAGGATGGGATTGGTTAAAAGAGAAAGGGTGGGATATCATGTGGAACATAAGGTGGGTTGGCATAAGAGACGTAGGGTGGTATAAACGGGATAGTGCGCGTACGACATGGATGGCATATGGTACATAAGTTAAAATGTCACATGGAGCATATGGGTCGTATGCTGCGATGGAAAATATTGGATAAAGAAGATGAAATTGAAAATACGACATAGGGTGGGATATCATATGGGACATATAGGGTAGAATGCCATATGGGACAAAGGTTGAAATGTCACATTGGACACAGGGCGGATTGTCACATGGAGCAGGGTGACATGTACATGGTACTGGGTTTGGCGTACACGTATGCGACATAGCGTGGGTTGTCATGTGGGACATGGTTTGGGATGGTACATATGGTGATACGGCATATGGGACATAGGGTGTGTTGTCATACGGGACATAGGGTGGTTTGTCATAAGGGGCATAGGTTTGGATGGCATGCGAGACAAAGAGTGGAATGGAACATACTGGATAAAAGTGGGAAATGCGTATAAGCAAAGAGTTAGATACCATGTGGGACATTGGGTGGGTTTGGATGTGGGATAGGGTGGCATGTGTATAGAGGGAGGGTACGATGACATAAGATAAAGGATGGGTTGCGTGGGAGCATAACATTGGATAGTATATGGGCATAAGAGGAGATAAAGAGTTGGAAGAGTTGGAATGACTTATGGGGCATAGGGTGCGATGAAATGCTAGACGTAGGGGTGGCATAGTATTTTGAACATATGGGTGAAAGGTATTACATAAGGGTGAGATTGCGTATACCAAAATAGCTTGAAATATCATATGGGAATTGGTCGGCATATGGAATAAGGTGATATGCATGGGATAGTGGGTTTGGCATTCACGTATGCGACATAGCGTGGGATGTTATACGGGACATAGTTTGGGATGGGACATACATGGGATGACATGTGGGACATAGGGTGGGATGGCACGTGGAACATAGGGGACAAAGTGGGATGACGTGTTGTATGGTGGATATTATTGCGAACATGTATAATACAGAGGGTAGGTTGTAATATGAGTCATGGGTGGAATGGCAAATGAGATATGGATGGGAGGGTATATAAGGCATATTATAGTATGGTATATGGAACATATGGTGGGACAGACTCAAGGGTCGGATGTCAAATAGTACGTAGGTTTTAGTGACGTATTGGGCATAGGGTGCGATGATATGGGTGACGTATTGTGGCAGCGTCGGTGATGGAGGAGGGGGGCGGGGAGTGGCAACGACTCAAACAGAATTTGCTGCACAACTCCAAGAAAGTATAATTTCATATTGTTGCCTTTAAGGAGTTTGATAAACGCTGTCAAATTGTCAATGTTTAACCAATTTTGATGAAAGATTTTATCACTCTCATCAAAATACAAATTTGTGATATATTTGTGGAATTTTCTTTTGTAATTTTTTTTTTAATGGGCGTATTTCAATATATATTCACAATACCCACAATCAAGTTTGAGTAAGATTAGTCTTTCCCATCATTTTTGCGACATATTTGTCGGGGCACCAGACCAAAAAGTGTGGACGTATTTTATAATGCTTCGCCCCCTTTCCCCCTCCATCAAATTGCTTATCTAGTACGCAACGTAATAACAATTTTCTGGTTAATATGAATATTAAGTGAACTAAGCCCTCACGTATGTGGGCTATTTGAGGCATGAAGTTTATCGATCTGTTGTGGAGAATATATCTGTGAAATTTGCATAAACTTTTTGGTTTAATGTTTCTTTAATTATGTTGTTGTTGTTCAAACTTTATTTCAATCTTTTCGTAATATGTACAATAAATTCAATTAAGTAGCACAGATTGTCAGTTATGTTTAAAAGAAAGAGGAGAACCTTCAGAAAACTAGTAAAAGTTTGTGATTAAAGGTTCCCCATGTATAACAAGGGACATTAACTTTAAACATATATAATAGGATAGAATTTAAACAAAAGGAAAGAAAAAGAAAGTTACCTAACAAATACTAGTAATAATACCCGCCTTTAAAATACACTTGGCTAACAATACAGATTATCAACAATATAGAAATGGTTTAAGTAGGATGATGGGAAGAATTCGAGATTGATCTGAGGAAATAGTTTTTAAGTATGGATTTGAAGCAAGTAATGCTGGGACAGCTTTTAACAGACGTTGGTAATGAATTCCAAATTTGTACGCTTGGTTTTTTAAGTGGTACTGACTTTTAGTGAAGCGTAACAATGGGGGTTTAAGTTGGGTGGCATGTCTTGTATCATAGTTGTGAATTAAAGAGTTACTTATGAAAAAGTTAGCAAAAGTAGGCGGCAATAAGTTATTGTGAAACTGATACATGAAAACGGCATTTTGAAAATGAAAAATGTCAAAGAAGGGAAGAATGTTGCTATCTTTAGATAAGGGGCTGGTGTGAGCGTACCTTGGAGAGTTTGTTAGAAACCTGATAACTCTTTTTTGTAAAAAACATAATTTATGAAACTTAGTTTTATAATTATTACCCCATATTATACAGCAATACATGAGATAAGGTATGATAAGCACATAATTAATATAAGCTATATAGAATATGAACAGGTAAAATATCTTTTAATCTACTGATGATACCAACACTCTTTGCTACTTTATTAGTAATTAAATCAATATGAGAGTTCCAAGACAAGCATTCATCAATAGTTACACCAAGAAATGTTGTATTGTTAGAAAAGGAGACTGGCATTCCATTCATAAAAATGCGTAAGTTTGAGGTGTCTACTCGCCATTGTGTGGGTCTAAATAAAGTAACAGGGGATTTTTTTGAATTCAGATGTAGTTTATTTGTTTTAAACCATTCTACAACTTTAGGCATTTCAGTATTGACAGTTTCAATTATATTTTTGACATTAGCATGGGTGCAAATAATGTTGGTATCATCTGCATACAAAGTAAAATCTAATTTTGAAGTACATCGAGATAAATCATTTACATAAATAATAAATAGTAAAGGGCCAAGTATTGACCCTTAGGGACCCCTGTACTTATAAGAAGGAAATTAGAGCATGCGCCTGGAATTGATACGTATTGTACACGGTTGGAAAGATAACCTACAAACCAATTTAAAGCAATACCTCGAACACCATATGTACTGAGTTTCTGAGAATTGTATGATCTAGCGTGTCAAACGCTTTGGATAAATCAAGGAATATTCCACATGCATATTCCTTATTTTCAAACGCATTTATAATCCGATTGGTGAAGCTTAAAAGAGCTTGAGATGTTGAGCGGCCTGGTAAGAAACCAAATTGATTTTGAGAAATAAGATCATATTTTTCAAAGAAAGCATACAGTCTGTTAAATACTAACTTTTCGAATATTTTGAAGAAACATGGAAGAACAGAAATAGGTCTATAGTTACTTCTGTTTTTTGAATCCCCAGCTTTAAAAACTGGTGTAACACGAGCTATTTTAAGCTCAGATGGCACCAATCCCTCAACAAAAGAGCGATTGATAATATGAGACAGAGGTGAAAAAATAAATGGAGCTGATTTAATAGCTTTCGGGTCAATTTCATCAATACCAGGACTGCATGACTTTAAATTCTTAATACAATTATAAACTTAATGTGAATCGGTAGCTGATAGAAAAAAGTTATTCTTATTACCTGCTGGTAGATAATGAGAAAATGACAAATTGCCAATTGTGATGTCCTTTGCAAGTTTAGGCCCAATGTTAACAAAATAAGAATTAAACAAATTTGATACAAACTGTGGATCGTTACTTTAAAGTTATCTTGAGAAAGGATTATTTCACTTCTATTTGTGGACTTTTTCTTGATAGGTGTATTAATTAATTTCCAGGTGTTTTTTAAATTACTAGTATGAAATTCACGGTTGTAAAAATTATACTTGGCAATGCGAATAACTTTCGTTAATGTGTCTTAAAACGGACATAGTTTGATTTATTTTCAACTGTTGGACTTTTTCTAAATTTCTTAAACAATTTATTTTTAGTTCGGCATGATTCCAAGATTCCAGGTGTACACCAGGATTTCTTGCAACGATTTTTTTTTTTTTTTTTTAGAGTTTTAGGAAAGCATTCATTATAAGAAAAGGAAATGGTTTTGATGAACAAATTATACGCATCTTGAGAGTTAATCATATCATAGATAAGTTTCCAATCAACTTGGAAGAGACAATGAGATAATTTCTGAATATTTTCTGTAGTGATGGGACGAAACGTTTCATCACTATAGTTTTTATTTTTATTTTCATTTCAACACTTATGGTTATGGTAATGGTAAGAAAACTTATATAGCGCACATTACTGCAAAACGATGCACTCAATTGCGCTTTACAGAAATAACTATAATATAAATAAACAACTTAAGTGCTACAAAGAATCATAAATAAACATAAAAAGATATGTGAACTACGAGTACAAATATAATTACGAAAAATACTGAGTAAATAAATGGGTTTTCAAAGCCTTCTTAAACATTGGGAGGGTGGCGGTATTTCTAACATTAATAGGGAGGCCATTCCAGAGTGTGGGTCCAGCAATACTAAACGAGCGGTCAGCAAACAATTTCTTTTGGGTAAAGGGAACATTAATAATGAGGGCGGCAGAAGACCTTATCAATACAATCAACTTTTGATATTATACAGAAAATAGGATAATGGTCAGAAATGTCAGTCACGATAATTTGTAAATATATTATTAATTAAGGATGAAGTAGTAGATGTTTTTCTTGTAGATTTATCAATTAATGGTCAAAAAAAGTAAGATGAGGACAGATCAATAAAATAACGAGCATCAGTTGAGTTATTTATTCCTGTGATGGATAAATCGAAGTTGAAATCACCCATTAAATATAAAGATAAATTTACCTTTATGATATTAGAAAGAAGTTCATCATAAGCATTGAGAAAAGTTGTAGCATTTGTGGAATTTGGCGAACGATATATAGCACCCGCTAGAATATAACCATCATTACAACAGATTTAAATGAAAATTGATTCAAAACATCATCAATAAAAATAGATATATCATCACGAACCTTGTGTAAATAATGAATATGAATATATAAACCAACTCTCCTCCACGCTTAAATGTACGATTTTTGTAAACTAAGTTATAATTTGGTGAGGTGAATAGGTGAAGAACTGTTGAGTCAAGTTTCAGTAACTGCAATTACACCAGGCTTGATGGAAAGCATATTTTGAAAAGTAAAAAGATTAGCAAACTTACGATTCAAACGTCTACAATTTACATGCATCAAGGAAAGAGATGGAGATGAATTAATATTACTGTTTGAAATTTTGTCTAAAGTATAACAATTGCAGCTTGTGTCATTATTCAAAGAATGGAACAGATTGTCATCTGGAACAATTTCAGTAAAGTAGTTAACATGATTATCATCTGTATTAGGGTCATTAACATAAATTGTCCAGCATGTTGAAGGCAAATCAATGGATGTATCACCACCTCTATGTGGCGATATTAAGGACAAATCATTTAAGGAAAATATAAAGAATATAAATATGAAATCAAATAATGAAAATATAAATAACACAAAAATGTGAAACGATAAAATAGAAATACCTTTTAAATGCCTTTGGATTATTCAGAAATAAATTGTTCAGTGTTCGTAGTAATCCAAGATAGTGAAAGTTTTATATATTTTTTATAAGTTTCTGAGGTCATTGGTGCCCCATATTCTCTTGGTATGTTCCTTTCCATTTTTGTTTATGAGTGCAATGATGCGACCATCTTGGGACCAAGCTGATTTTACCAAATTAGTGTTCTTGGTTGCTTGCAACAGCTCTTGGTTGGTTCTTGTTAGATCCTCTTTGATGGTAATGAGGGTCCCCTTCAGGCGACGGCGATTCTTGATGAAGCGAGAGCGAACATCGTAGTTGGTGAACTTAACAATGATAGCTCTGTGCTTTGAGGGAACCATCTTACCAACTCTATGTGAGCGGTTCACGTCAGCAAAGGTCCATCTTGATCCCAAGTTTCTCAGTTGCAATCTGCATTACAATATCCTTGGTTTGCTCACTTGGTGTCTCTTCAATACCAAAAAAGCGTAAGCAATTTCTTCTGGAATATTGCTCAAGTTCATTGACCTCTTTCAAGGCCCGATTGCATGCGTCTCCGACGGATTCTAACTTTGTGTTCATTTTAGCAATTTCTTACCTCTCTTTTCTTCAATTTGTAGCAGAAAACTTTCCAACATTTTATCCATAGCTCTATCAATGCAAGCCTGCAACATGTCCTCAAATTTTGGGCTAGAAAATACTTGCTCAATTACCTTGGCAACAAGTTTAACATTTTCTTTTATCTGAGCCCTGGTACCCATGACCTATATCCTTTGTGAGTAATCTACAGGGTGTATAATCCTCACTTGAATTAAGAGTCAAGTACCTTGTAGCATTGTAGTGGTGTATGCAGTTTAATGTGCTGATACAGCTATAAGTCTGTAAATGCTGGAAATGTTAGGATACAGGATAGGCTAAAGTTAAACTGAGAGCTCCAAAATTATGCTTACAAATCCACAGTTTTTATGTTGAAAAGAACGTTATTTCCAATGAAATCGATGTGGAACTTCCACTTATACCTTCTGTTTAGGTCTGATATCACATGTCTTCCAAAGGCAATTCAAAAAATACTGAAATCTTACATTTGATGCATTACATGATACATCACAGGTTACAACTTTGAATCTTCCTATATTAAGAAGCAAAATAGCAAATTGAATTAAGCCGCCCTTAACGAGGCGGAGGCGGGTGCACTTTCTTAAAAGTGCGCCCGGGAGGCGGGGCCAAAGATGGGGCACCCAAAACGCCGAAAACATCACCGCGTGGGGGTTACCCAAGGCAAGATTAATGAAGGGCTCGCTGTCTTCCAGGCAGCAGAGTCGAGTCCATTCGGCTTCTGGGACCTCACAGGACTTCAGAGTTGCTTGGTTGCTTAAAGAAAAAGTTACAACTTTAAAGTAGTGTGACTAAAGTCGTGTGACATTAAAATCGTGTGGCTTTAAGTCGTGTGGCTTTAAGTCGTGTGGCTTTAAGTCGTGTGGCTTTAAGTCGTGTGGCTTTAAGTCGTGTGGCTTTAAGTCGTGTGGCTTTAAGTCGTGTGGCTTTGAGTCGTGGCTTTAAGTCGAGTGGCTTTAAGTCGAGTGGCTTTAAGTCAAGTGGCTTTAAGTCAAGTGGCTTTAAGTCGATTGGCTTTAAGTCGTGTGGATTTAAGTCGTGTGGCTTTAAGTCGTGTGGCTTTAAGTCGTGTGGCTTTAAGTCGTGTGTGGCTTTAAGTCGTGTGTGGCTTTAAGTCGTGTGGCTTTAAGTCGTGTGGCTTTAAGTCGTGGGCTTTAAGTCGTGTGGCTTTTAAGTCGTGTGGCTTTAAGTCGTGTGGCTTTAAGTCGTGTGTGGCTTTAAGTCGTGTGGCTTTAAGTCGTGTGGCTTTAAGTCGTGTGGCTTTAAGTCGTGTGGCTTTAAGTCGTGTGGCTTTAAGTCGTGTGGCTTTAAGTCGTGTGGCTTTAAGTCGTGTGTGGCTTTAAGTCGTGTGGCTTTAAGTCGTGTGGCTTTAAGTCGGTGGGCTTTAAGTCGTGTGGCTTTAAGTCGTGTGGCTTTAAGTCGTGTGGCTTTAAGTCGTGTGGCTTACGTCGTGTGGCTTTAAGTCGTGTGGCTTTAAAATAAGTCGTGTGGCTTTAAGTCGTGGTGGCTTTACGTCGTGTGGCTTTACGTCGTGTGGCTTTCTGGCGTGTGGCTTTACGTCGTGTGGCTTTACGTCGTGTGGCTTTTACGTCGTGGGCTTTACGTCGTGTGGCTTTACGTCGTGTGGCTTTACGTCGTGTGGCTTTCGTCGTGTGGCTTTACGTCGTGTGGCTTTACGTCGGTGGCTTTACGTCGTGTGGCTTTACGTCGTGGGGCTTTACGTCGTGGGGCTTTACGTCGTGTGGCTTTACGTCGTGTGGCTTTACGTCGTGTGGCTTTAAGTCGTGTGGCTTTACGTCGTGTGGCTTTACGTCGTGTGGCTTTACGTCGTGTGGCTTTACGTCGTGTGGCTTTACGTCGTGTGGCTTTAGGTCGTGTGGCTTTAAGCTAACCTAAAATATGCACGCCCTCCAAGGACACTACGCACTACACTGGACCCTAAGCGCGCTCCTTGGACTACGCTCGCTCCCAGAAAGCTGCACGCGCTGCTTGAGCTTGCGGCTTGAGCTTGCTGCTTGAGCTTGCGGCTTGAGCTTGCTGCTTGAGCTTGCGGCTTGAGCTTGCTGCTTGAGCTTGCGGCTTGAGCTTGCGGCTTGAGCTTGCGGCGGCGAGCTTGCGGCTTGGCTTGCGGCGAGCTTGCGGCGAGCTCGCGGCTTGAGCTCGCGGCTTGAGCTCGCGGCTTGAGCTCGCGGCTTGAGCTCGCGGCTTGAGCTCGGTTTGCGCCGCGCTTGCGCTCAGCGGCTTGAGGCTCGCGGCAGAGCTCGCGGGCAGAGCTCGCGGCTTGAGTCCGCGGCGATTGCCAGAGTCGCGCCGGATTCCGCCGAGTCGCTGGATTCTGCCGGAGTCCGCGCCAGAGACCGGAGTCCGCTCGATTGCCAGAGTCGCGCCGGATTCCGCCAGAGTCCGCTGAATTCCGCCAGAGAGCAAAGGAGTCCGCGCCGACCGACGGAGTCCGATCCGACCGCCGGAGTTCGCGCCGACGCCGGAGTCCGCGGCGACCGCCGGAGCCGCGCCTGATTCCGCCGGAGTCCGCTTTGGATTCCGCCATGGTGCGCGGCGACTGCCAAAGTCCGCGCCAGATTCCGCCGGAGTCCGCGCGAGAGACCGCCGGAGTCCGCGACGGATTCCGCCAGAATCCGCGCCGGATTCCGGTGTAGTGCGCGGCGGATTCTGCTAAAGTCCGCGCCAGAGACCGCCGGAGTCGCGGCGATTGCCAGAGTCCGTGCCGGATTCCGCCGGAGTCCGCGCCAGAGACCGCCGGAGTCCGCGGCGATTGCCAGAGTCCGCGCCGGATTCCGCCGGAGTCCGCGCCAGAGACCGCCAGAGTCCGCGCCGGATTCCGCTGGAGTCCGCGCTGGATTCCGGTGAAATCCGCGGCGGATTCTGCTGGAGTTCGCGCCGGAGTTCGCGCCGGATTTCGCTGGGGTCCACGCTGGATTCCGCCGGAGTCCGCGCCGGATTCCGCCGGAGTCCTCGCCGACCGCTGGACTTAACGCCGACCGAAGGAGTCTGCGCCGAACAAAGGAGTTTGCGCCGTCCGGAGGAGTCCGCGCCGACCGAAGGAGTCCGCGCCGACCGCCGGAGTTCGCGCCGGATTCCGAGCCGGATTCCGCGCCGGATTCCGCAGGAGTCGCGCCCGGATTCCGCAGGAGTCCGCGCCGACCGACGGAATCGATCCGACCGCCGGAGTTCGCGCCAGATTCCGCCGGAGTCCGCGCGAGACCGCCGAGTCGCGACGGATTCCGCCAGAATCGCGCCGATTCGGTGTAGTCGCCGGCGGATTCTGCTAAAGTCCGCGCCAGAGACCGCCGGAGTCCGCGGCGATTGCCAGAGTCCGGGCCGGATTCCGCCAGAGTCCGCGCCGGATTCCGCCGGAGTCCGCGCAAGTCCGCGCTGGATTCCGGTGAAATCCGCGGCGGATTCTGCTGGAGTTCGCGCCGGAGTTCGCGCCGGATTTCGCTGGGGTCCACGCCGGATTCCGCCGGAGCCGCGCCGGATTCCGCCGGAGTCCGCTTTGAATTCCGCCATGGTGCGCGGCGACTCCCAAAGTCCGCGCCAAATTCCGCCGGAGTCCGCGCGAGAGACCGCCGGAGTCCGCGACGGATTCCGCCAGAATCCGCGGCGGATTCCGGTGTAGTGCGCGGCGGATTCTGCTAAAGTCCGCGCCAGAGACCGCCGGAGTCCGCGGCGATTGCCAGAGTCCGGGCCGGATTCCGCCAGAGTCCGCGCCGGAGTCCGCGCAAGTCCGCGCTGGATTCCGGTGAAATCCGCGGCGGATTCTGCTGGAGTTCGCGCCGGAGTTCGCGCCGGATTTCGCTGGGGTCCACGCCGGATTCCGCCGGAGTCCGCGCCGACCGCTGGACTTAACGCCGACCGAAGGAGTCCGCGCCGAACAAAGGAGTTTGCGCCGTCCGGAGGAGTCCGCGCCGACCGAAGGAGTCCGCGCCGACCGCCGGAGTTCGCGCCGGATTCCGAGCCGGATTCCGCGCCGGATTCCGCAGGAGTCCGCGCCAGAGACCGCCGGAGTCCGCGCCGGAGACCGCCGGAGTACGCGCCGGATTTCGATGAAGTCCGCGGCGGACTCTGCTAAAGTCCGCACCGGAGTTCGCGCCGGATTCGCTGGAGTCCACGCCGATTCGCCAGAATCGCGCCTGGATTCCGCCGGAGTCGCGCGCCGAATCGCCGGAGTCGCGCCCGGATTGCGCGGAGTCGCGCCCGACTCGCCCGAGTCGCGCCGGATTGCGCCAGAGTCCACGCCAGAGACCGCCGGACTTAACGCCGACCGAAGGAGTCCGCGCCGACCAAAGGAGTTTGCGCCGACCGAAGGAGTCCGCGCCGACCAAAGGAGTCCGCCCGACCGCCTGAGTTCGCGCCGGATTCTCGCCGGATTCCGCAGGAGTCGCGCCAGAGACCGCGGAGTCCGCGCCGGATTCCGGTGAAGTCATGGCGGATTCTGCGGAGTCGCGCGCGAGTCGCGCCAGAGACCGCCGGAGTCCGCGCTGAATTCCGGTGAAGTCCGCGCCGGATTCGGCCGGAGGCCGGCATACCGCCGGAGTCCGAACCGCCCGCCGGAGTCGAGCCGACCGCCGGAGTCCGAGCCGACCGCCGGAATTAGCGCCGACCGAAGGAGTCTGCGCCTACCGAAGGAGTTTGCGCAGACCGAAGAAGTCCGCGCCAATCGAAGGAGTCCGCGCGGACCGCCGAAGTTCGCGCCGACCGCCAGAGTCCGCGCCGACCGCCGAAGTCCGCACAAAATCCAGCGCGGACTCTGGCGGTTGCAGCGGACTCCGGCGGTCTCTGGTGGATTCCGGTGGATTTCGGCGCGGAATTTGGCAGTCGCCGAAGACTCCGGCGGAATCTGGCGCGGACTCCGACAGTCTCCAACGCGGACTCCGGCTAAATCCGGCGCGGAATCCTCCGGAGTCCGCGCCGGATTCTGCCGGAGTACGCTTTGGACTCCGGCGGTTGGCGCAGACTCCGCCAAATCCGGCGCGGACTTTGGCGCGGACTCCGGCAGAATCCGCCGAGGACCCCACCGGAATCCAACGCCGACTCCGGCGGTCAGCAAGGATTCCGGCTGTCGGCACGGACTTTTTCAGTCGGCGCGGATTCCTTTGGTCGGCGCGGACTCCTTCGATCGGCGCGGACTTCTTCGGTCGGCGCGGACTCTGGCGGTCGGCGCGGACTCTGGCAGAATCCGGCTCGGACTACAACAGATTCCGCCGTAGACTCCACCGGAATCCGACGTGGACTCCGACGGAATCCAAAGCGGACTCTGGCGGTCGGCGCGGACTCCGGCGGTCAGCGCGGAGGTCAGCTGTCGTCACAGACTCCAGCGGTCGGCGCAAGTCCGGCGGTCGCCGCGGACTCCGGCGTAATCCAAAGCGGACTCTGGCGGTCGGCGCGGACTCCGGCGGTCAGCGCAGACTCCAGCTGTCATCACAGACTCCGGGGGTCGGCGCAAGTTCGGCGGTTGGCGCGGACTCCGGCGGTCGGCGCAGACTCCGGCGGAATCCCGCTCGGAGTCCGGCGCGGATTCCGGCGGAATACGGCACGGACTCCGGCGCGGACTCCGGCGCGGACTCCGGCAGAATCCGCCACGGACTTCACCGAATTCCGCCTTGGACTCCGGTGGAATCCGGCGCTGACTCCGGCGGTCTCTGGCGCGGACTCCGGCGAAATCCGACGCGGACTCCTGCGGAATCCGGCGCGGACTCTGGCAAAATCCGGCTAGGACTCCAACGGAATCCGGTGCAGACTCTGGCGGTCGCCGCGGACTGCAGCTGAATCCGCCGCAGACTCCGGCGGTTGCCGCGGACTCTGACGGAATCCGGCGCGGACTCTGGCAGTCTCCGGCACGGACTCCGGTGGTCGCTGCGGTTTCCGGTGGTCGCCGCAGACTCCGGCAGATTCCGGTGCAGACTCTGGCGGTCGCCGCGGACTCCAGCGGAATCCGCCGTAGACTCCGGCAGTCGCTGCGGATTCCGGCGAAATCCAAAGCGGATTCTGGTCAGCGCTGACTCCGACGGTCGGCGCAGACTCCGGTGGTCAGCGCAAACTCCGGCGGACTCCGGCGCGGACTCCAAGAGAATCCGCCGAGGACCCCACAGGAATCCGACGCTGACTCCGGCGGTCAGCAAGGATTCGGGCGGTCGGCACGGACTTTTTCAGTCGGCGCGGATTCCTTCGGTCGGCGCGGACTCCTTCGGTCGGCGCGGACTTCTTCGGTCGGCGCGGACTCCGGCGGTCGGCGCGGACTCTGGCAGAATCCGGCTCGGACTACAACAGATTCCGCCGTAGACTCCACCGGAATCCGACGTGGACTCCGACGGAATCCGGTGCGGACTCCGGCAAAATCCGGCTAGGACTCCATCGGAATCCGGTGCAGTCTCTGACGGAATCTGGCGCGGACTCGGGCAAAATCCAGCGCGGACTCCGGCGATCGCAGCGGACTCCAGCGGTCTCTGGCGCGGATTTCGTGGGAATCCGGTGCGAACTCTGGCGGTCGCTGAGGACTCCAGCGAAATCCGCCGTAGACTCCGGCGGTCGCCGCGGACTCCGGCGTAATCCAAAGCGGACTCTGGCGGTCGGCGCGGACTCCGGCGGTCAGCGCGGACTCCAGCTGTCGTCACAGACTCCGGCGGTCGGCGCAAGTCCGGCGGTCGGCGCGGATTCCGGCGGTCGGCGCAGACTCCGGCGGAATCCCGCTCAGAGTCCGGGAGCGGATTCCGGCGGAATTCGGCGTGGACTCCGGCAGAATCCGCCGCGTACTCCACCGAATTCCGCCTTGGACTCCGGTGGAATCCGACGCTGACTCCGGCGGTCTCTGGCGCGGACTCCGGCGAAATCCGACGCGGACTCCACCGAATTCCGCCTTGGACTCCGGTGGAATCCGACGCTGACTCCAACGGAATCCGGTGCAGACTCTGGCGGTCGCCGCGGACTCCAATTGAATCCGCCAGAGACTCCGGCGGTCGCCGCGGACTCTGACGGAATCCAGCGCGGACTCTGGCAGTCTCCGGCACGGACTCCGGTGGTCGCCACGGATTCCGGTGGTCGCTGCAGACTCAAGCCGCAAGCTCCAGCCGCTGACTCCGGCGTTTTCTGGCGCGGACTTTGGCGGAATCCGGCGCGGACCCTGGCGGTTGCCGCATACTCCGGCGGTCTCTGGCGCAGACTCCGGTGGTCTCCGTCGTGGACTCCGGCGGTCGGCGCGGACTTCTTTAGTCGGCGCGGATTTCTTTGGTCGGCGAGAACTCCTTTGGTCGGCGCGGACTTCTTCGGTCGGCGCAGACTCTGGCGGTCGCCGCGGACTCCAGCGGAATCTGGCGCGGACTCCGGAGGTCGCCGCGGACTCTGACGGAATCTGGCGCGGACTCCGGCAAAATCCAGCGTGGACTCCGGCGGTCGCAGCGGACTCCGGCGGTCTCTGGCGCGGATTTCGGCGGAATCTGGTGCGAACTCTGGCGGTCGCCGAGGACTCCAGCGAAATCCGCCGTAGACTCCGGCGGTCGCCGCGGACTCCGGCATAATCCAAAGCGGACTCTGGCTGTCGGCGCGGACTTCGGCGGTCAGCGCAGACTCCAGCTGTCGTCACAGACTCCGGCGGTCGGCGCATGCCCGGCGGTCGGCGCGGACTCCGGCGGTTGTCGCAGACTCCGGCCGTTGTCGCAGACTCCGGCGGAATCCCGCTCGGAGTCCGGCGCGGATTCCGGCGGTCTCTGGCGCGGACTCCGGTGAAATCCGACGCGGACTCTGGCAGTATCCGGCGCGGACTCTAACAAAATCCGGCTAGGACTCCAACGGAATCCGGTGCAGACTCTGGCGGTCGCCGCGGACTCCAGTTGATTCCGCCGCAGACTCCGGCGGTCGCCGCGGACTCTGACGGAATCCGGCGCGGACTTTGGCAGTCTCTGGCACGGACTCCGGTGGTCGCCGCGGATGCCGGTGGTCGCCGCAGACTTAAGCCGCAAGCTCCAGCCGCTGACTTCGGCGGTCTCTGGCGCAGACTTTGGCGGAATCCGGTGCGGTTGCCGCATACTCCGGCGGTCTCTGGCGCGGACTCCGGTGGTCTCCGTCGTGGACTCCGGCGGTCGGCGCGGACTTCTTTAGTCGGCGCGGATTTCTTTGGTCGGCGAGAACTCCTTTGGTCGGCGCGGACTTCTTCGGTCGGAGCGGACTCCGGAGGTCGGCGCGGACTCCGGAGGTCTCTGGCGCGGACTCCGGCGAAATCCGACGCGGACTCCGGCGGTCAACGCAGACTCCGCCAAATCCGGCGCGGACTCCGGCAGAATCCAAAGCCGACTCCGGCGGAATCCGGCGCGGACTCCGGCGCGGACTCCGGCGCGGACTCCGGCAGAATCCGTCGAGGACCCCACCGGATTCCGACGCCGACTCCGGCGGTCAGCACGGATTCCGGTGGTCGGCGCTGACTTTTTCAGTGGGCGCGGATTCCTTCGGTCGTCGCAGACACCTTCGGTCGGCGCAGACTTCTTCGGTCGGCGCAGACTCCAGCGGTCGGCGCGGACTCTGGCAGAATCCGGCTCGGACTACAACAGAATCCGCCGTAGACTCCACCGGAATCCGACGTGGACTCCGACGGAATCCGGTGCGGACTTCGGCAAAATCCGGCTAGGACTCCATCGGAATCCGATGCAGACTCTGGCGGTCGCCGCGGAGTCCAGCGGAATCTGGCACGGACTCCGGCGGTCGCCGCGGACTCCGGCGGTCTCTGGCGCGGATTTCGGCGGAATCCGGTGCGAACTCTGGCGGTCGCCGAGGACTCCAGCGAAATCCGCCGTAGACTCCGGCGGTCGCCGCGGACTCCGGCGTAATCCAAAGCGGACTCTGGCGGTCGGCGCGGACTTCGGCGGTCAGCACAGACTCCAGCTGTCGTCACAGACTCCGGCGGTCGGCGCAAGTTCGGCGGTTGGCACGGACTCCGGCGGTCGGCGCAGACTCCGGCGGAATCCCGCTCGGAGTCCGGCGCGGATTCCGGCGGAATACGGCACGGACTCCAGCGGAATCTGCCGCAGAATTCGGCGCTGACTCCGGCGGTCTCTGGCGCGGACTCTGGCGGAATTCGGCACGGACTCTGGCAAAATCCGGCTAGGACTCCTAACGGAATCCGGTGCAGACTCTGGCGGTCGCCGCGGACTCCAGCGGAATCTGCCGCAGACTCCGGCGGTCCCCGCGGACTCCAGCGGAATCTGCCGCAGACTCCGGCGGTCCCCGCGGACTCCGGTGGTTGGTGCGAGTCCGGCGGTCGGCGCAAGTCTAAAGGTCGGCCAAGTCCGGCGGTCGGCGCGAGTCCGGAGGTCGGAATAAGTACGGCGGTCAAAGCGAACTCCGGCGGTCTCCGGCGCGGACTCTGGTGGTCGCCGCGGACTCCGGTGGATTCCTGAGCAGACTCTGGCGGTCGCCGCGGACTCCAGCGGAATCCGCCGCAGAATCCGGCGCGGACTCCGGCGGTCTCTGGCGCAGACTTCGGCGGAATCCGGCGCGGACTCTGGCGGTCTCTGCAGACCTCGGCGGTCTCTGGCGCGGACTCCGGCGTGGACTCCGGCGCGGACTCAGGCGCAGAATCCGGAGCGGACTCCACCGGAATCCGACGCGGACTCCGGCGGAATTCGGCGCTAACTTCAGCCGCAACCTCAAGCCGCAACCACTAGCCGCAACCACTAGCCTGAGGCTCTAGTCGCAACCTCAAGTCGCAACCTCAAGCCGCAACGTCAAGCCGCAACCTCAAGCCGCAACCTCAAGCCGCAACCTCAAGCCGCAACCTCAAGCCGCAACCTCTAGCCGGAAGCTCTAGTCGCAACCTCAAGTCGCAACCTCAAGTTGCAACCTCAAGTCGCAATCTCAAGTCGCAACCTCAAGTCGCAAGCTTAAGTCGCAACCTCAAGTTGCAACCTCAATTCGCAAACTAAAGGATTATTCCCATGTTATTTTGTAAAATTTTATTTGAAAAAGCATACCTTTAGATCTAATTTGGTACAAAAATCAAGTAGATATCATATTCCATTCAGGAGATATGGAATGTTTAAGATACCTAATTGCATTTTAAAGTTGTTGTACGGTATGACGATCTTTTTTGGTCCTTCCCTCAAATATTTTGAATGGGAAAATCTGGCTACAATGAAGAGGAGTTGAAACAACTTTGCACTCATTAAAATTTTCTAAATTTTGAAATTAAAGGTTTATCAAGATCTTTTGGTAAATATAAAAATTACACCTGTTCATACCTTAAAATAAACTGAGCATAAGAGAGAGCATAAGAGACAAGCTATGCCATCCCAACCTCCATACCAAATAGCATCCCTACCCATATGATATCCCACCCTATGTCCCATATATAATCCGAACCTCCATCCCACCTTATGCCATAAGCCATCCTATGTCCATATGGTTATTCTGTTTTAGACATGTCCGCCATCACAGCCACTATTTCATCCCACCCTGTCCCATATGCCACTTCATCCTATGTCCTATCAGGGACCTGCTATTTAGGTCCCTGGTCCCATGATACCCCTGCCTATATCTTAATATTTGTACGCAATCCCATACATGTCCAATATCTTCCATCCCATCCAATTTATATGTCTCATACACCATCGATGCAGCCACAATACGTCACCCGTGTCATCGCACCCTATGCCCCATACGTCACTAAAACCTATGTACCATATGACATCCGACCCGGTATGTCCCACCATACAATATATAATATTGTATTACAATATATGTATTTACAATACAATACTATACCTCATATGCCCTCCCATCCATGTCCCATATGCCATTCCACCCATGACTCATATTACAACCCACCCTCTCTGTATTATACATGTATGCGATATCCACCATCTCACACATTTTATCCCACTTTGTTCCCTATGTTCCACGTGCCATCCCACCATATGTCATAAATGTCATCCCATTTTATATTCCATATGGTATCTCATCATATGTCCCATCCCAAACTATGTCCCATATGACATACCACTGTATGTCGCATATGCCAAACCCACTATCCTATGCATTATCACCTAATTCCATACGTCGATCCACCCAATATCACATATAATATTTCAAACTAGGCCTATTTTGTATACGCAATATCACCCTTATGCAATACCTTCCATTCATATGTCCAAAGCACTATGTCACCCCTATGTCACACATTCCATCGCACCCTATGCCCCACATGCCATTCCAACTATGTACCATCCAGCTCTTTATCTCATCTTATGCCCATATACTATCCAGTTTTATACTTTCACACAACCCATCCTTTGTGTGTACGCCATCGCTCCCTCTATATATATATATACTACACATGCCACCCTATCCCATATCCAATGTCCAAAATCGTATCTAAGTCTTTTTTATACGCAATCCAACCTTTATCCAGTATGTTCCATCCCGCCTTTTTGTCTCACACACCATCCTACTTTATGTCCCGCATACCATCCCCACCATATGCCCCTGATCCACCCTATGTCTCATATGACAACACACTCCTATGTCCCATATGCCATTTCACCATATGTCCCATCCTAACACATGTCCCATATGACAACCTACGCTATGTCGCATAAGTGTACGCCAAACTCATTATCATATACATATCACTCTGTTCCATATGACATTTCACAATGTGACATTTCACCCTTGTCCCATATGACATTCCACACTATATGTCCCATATGATGTACCACCCTATGTCGTATAATCAATTCCACGCTCGATCCAATATTTTCCATCGCAGCATACGACCCACATGCTCCATGTGACATTTTAACTTATGTACCATATGCCATCCATGTCGTACGCGCATTATCCCCTTCATGCCATCCACGTCTCTTATGCCAAGCCACCTCATGTTCCACATGATATCCCACCCTTTCTCGTTTAATCAATCCCATCTTCTATCCAATATTTTCTATCTACCATTTATGCTCAACATACATGTCCCACATGCCAGTATGTTTCACATGACATTTCAACCTATGTATTATATGCCATCTATCTCACCTTATGCCTCATATGCTATTCCATGCTATGCGCCATAAGTCATACCACCCTTGTCCCATACGCCACCCCAAATTATGTCCCAGATGACAGCAAACTTTATGTCTTATACACGTTCGCCATTACACCCACTATACCATCCCACCCTGTCCCACGTTATACTCGACCATTTTTCGTATAGCAATCCAACCCTCTATCCATTATCATGCACCCCCCACTTTTATTATTTCCTAATTCCCATTTCAGCCCATTTCACATTCATCATCGACGCAGCCACCATACGTGACACATGTCGTCGCTTCCTATGCGCGTATACGTGATTCAAATCTATGTAACACCCAACCCACCTTATGCCCCATATGCCATACAATACTGTGCCTCGCATTCCATCTCATCCATTTTCCATATGCCATACAATACTGTGCATCACATTCTATCTGATCCATTTCCCATATGCCATACAACACTGTGCATCACATTTCATCTGATCCATTTCTCATATGCCATGCAATACTTGCCTCGCATTCCATCCCTTCCATTTCCCATATGCCATACAATACTGTGCCTCGCATTCCATCTCATCCATTTCCTATATACCATACAATACTGTGCCTTGCATTCCATCTCATCCATTTCCCATATGCCATACAATACTGTGCCTCGCATTCCATCTCATCCATTTCCCATATGCCATACAATACTGTGCCTTGCATTCCATCCCATCCATTTTCCATACAATGCTGTGCCTCAGAAACCACCCTGTTTTCTACATGTTCGCCATCATATTCACCATCTCACACATGCCATCCCACTTCGTCCCATATACTAACTCACGCGATGTCCCATATGATATTCCATTATACGCAATCCCACTCTTTACCTTTGATCCCAATTAATTCCCATATGACTGTATGACGTCCCGCCCTATGCCCCATATGCCATTTCATCTTATGAACCATATAGGCCACCCAACTCTCCCTCCTATCCCGTGTCCAATGTGATGTATCATGTGTGCCATCACATTATATGTACCATATGCCATTCTACACTATGTCCCACATTTTATCTCACACAATTTCTTATACAAACCCACCCTTTATCCAATACCGTGCCCCCGAACTGTATCCATATGCCATCCCATATATGACGCACATACCATCCCATCTATGATCCACGTGTCATCTCAGCTACGCACCATATGCCATTCCGCCTATTACCCACATGCCATCTCAGCTACGTCCCATATACCATTCCACCTATGACCCACATGCCATCCCACCTATGATCCGCATGCCACCCCACCTGTGATCCACATGCCATCCCACCTGTGATCCACATGCCATCCCACCATCTATGACCTGTGACCGACATGTCATTGCATTTTACATTCCATATTAAAGAACCTATGAAGATTTTCAACGAATAATAGCATGTTGGATCTTAGCATGATGTCTTATAGAACAAATACCTGATTTAGATGTGTATATGAACAAATAGAGATGTTGTAATCACCACAAAGATCTTTAAATGCTAAACAGAATGTAATTTGATTATGTCAAAAGCACCCGTAGTTTCCGATACATGCATGGCTTATTAAAATATATGCAAAAATAAAATATAATTAAAATATATGCAAAAGTTTTGATGTATATAAGACAGCTGAATATCTTTAAAGTTATGCTTTCTCTCCAAAATGCCAGTCACTGAAAATCAAGACTATTTTCTCCTGCTAAATTTTATTAAAGGTATGATGGAGATTTAAAGCGTTGTTGGAGGATTAAAAAACAATAGGTTAACTTGATACTATGTCTCAATTTCTATAAATTTGCATAATTTATTATAAGGTTTGGTTTGGTTTGTTGATGTTTAACGGCACCGCGACAGTCAGAGTCAAATGTGCCAAGAGGGTGTGAATAAATAATGGTGTAAGAGTAAGGATAGTGAGGAGATGGAAGGTTTGTAAGGGAGATAAAGGGGAAAAGCTGAATATGGGAGAAAAATTTAGGTGAAAAGAAAGGGTTGTATAATGCTAGGTGTAGAAGAGGAGAAGATTATATGTAGTGGAAGAGGATGTTGTTGCGGAGGAAGTTGATGATGTTTGAGGAAGAATTGTTTTCGAATCGGTCCGAGATTGAGGAGAGCGAGGAGAGAAGAGATCTGGAGTTCTGGTAGAGGGGACAGGTTAAGAATATATGCTTGATGGAGAAATCAATGTTGCAAGTGGGGCAGAGAGGAGCAGGGGAGCCTGATAAGATAACTTATTATAATAAAGGCCTGAAAATTCAAACTGCAGCAGTAAAATGGTCGCTTTTTTAACCGAATATGTTACTTTTTTTTGCTATTTTCATGGTTGATGTGTTGTTATATGACACCTGCCCATAGATCTTTGATCAATACTTGTTTTTTTGTGGGCAGTAGAAGCAGAGAAACAGTCAAGGAGTAATTCGAAGGGCTCACTTCTTTAAAATTATAATTAAAATCTAAATTCATTTAATTTGATGCATGTTCTCATAATGCACTCTACTTCACATATACTTTTACTGCGTGTATATAGACCGGACTTTAAAGGATTAGTTCAGTGGTCAAGCAAGTTTATTTTACACGAAAGAGGAATTGAAGAGAAACAAAATGGTGAAGAAACTACTTCAATATCTTATTCGGTTAAGGAGATATTCAAGTTGAAGTCTTTGTTGTATCTATGTAGAAATGACTGGTGTTGTAAGTGTACTATAGGGGGTTTGTCCGTGCTCGTTCCTCGTTCATTTGTGATTGTATCTCTTTGTTGTGAATTTGTAGCACTGCCTGCAGCTGTGGAGCCCAGTCATTAAACTAAAAGTTTCGTTTAATAGAAGGTTGGGGTCCTTATCCTCACATTATCAACAATTGTTAATGTGTTTTAATGTGTTTTAAAGAAAATTGATTGAAAGTTTGTACTATTTCAATTATTTTTCCTCGAACTTTGTTCAGGTGTTAAATTATAATTACCCTTTCAAGATTCTGTTTTACTACTTTCCTTACATATACAATGGTTTTTAAGCCACAAAATCGCATGACAAAATATGATAGAATACATAAAGACTTTGAGGAATCTGAGGCTGTGATGTCACAGCAAGTCTGATTTCGGTCGTTTCTAAATAATACCAAACTTTAAATTAACAAATTTCCTTAAAAGAATAAGATTTTTGAATGTTTTCTTCACCATATTTTCTTCAAAGACCTCTTTCATAAAATAGAAAAAAAAAAAAAAAACTAAAACGGTAAATACCGTCATGGTTCGCATGCCCATGCAAATTGACACCCATATCATATGATCCGGCCAATTATACAAATGGCATCTCACACTTAAGTCCTACATAGCATCCTATGTCCCGCATGGCATCCCACCCCATGTCCCACATGGTATCTCACCCCATGTCCCACATGGCATCCCACCCATGTCCCACATGGCATCCCACCCCATGTCCCACATGGCATCCCACTCCATGTCCCACATGGCATCCCACCCAATGTCCCACATGGCACTCCATCATATGTCCCACAGGGCATCCCATCCTATGACCCACATGGCATCCCACCCAATGTCCCACATAACATCTCACCCCATGTCCCACATGGCATCCTACCCCCATGTCCCACACGGCATCCCATCCCATGTCCCACATGGCATTCCACCATATATCCCACATGGCATCCCACCCCATGTCCCACATGGCATCCTACCCCATGTCCCACACGACATCCCATCCCATGTCCCACATGGCATCCCACCCTATGCCCCACATGACATCCTATAAGCTCTATAAGAAGTCTCATCCTAGCTATCACAGTCCCTGATTGAGCATACTATGTATTAAAGTGTCAGTTCATATAATAACTTATATGCAAATGAGTTGTTGAATAAGAAAAAAAGGTGGAGTCAAATAATTATGCCTGATATAGCCCTTGGTGGAAACAACATGGTAAATATTATATCATATGTCCCTCATGGCCCCCATCCATGTCCCACACGGCATCCCTCCCTATGTTTATATGCAATCACATCCTGTCACACTCCCTGACTTGGCATGCTAAATAAAAAAGTCTGGTCAGGTCATGAACTGTAGTAACTTTATGCAAATGAGCACAATAATAGAGGTGGAGTTTAAAAAATTATGCCTGATATAACTGTTTGGTGCCCAAATATTTTGAAGAATTTTAAGGATTTCAAATCTCAAGTGCTACAAGAGAGACTTGAGAATCTTTGAAGAATATTGGTAAAATATATCATTTTACAGTTATCTTCTAAGAAAATATTAAATGTATTGTAAACTTTTTAAGGAAGTAGTCTTTAATCCTATTTTAAGTACCTCTGAAAAACTTTAACATTATATAAGAAAATTCTAAGGAATTCTCAGGACAAATCTGTGGACGGCTGGGACGTAATCGCCATTACATAGGTTCGCATAAATGCTTTGCATGCGAACCAAAAACTAGAACTGTCGGAAAGACAGTATAGTATGCTTGACTATTCAAAGCTAGTGTAGTTTGTTTGTTTGATGAGGTCTTAACGGCACCACGACAACGAAGGTCAAATTGTGCCTGAGAGGTCAGATCATTTTAGAGGTAGTAAGGAAAGAGACCAGGGGAAGAATGAGAGAAATTCAAGAACAAAAGCCAGAAAGCTGTGATCGAGAGAGGAGGTGCATGGGTAAAACTAAAAACAGAGTAGAGAGGGGTGGAAGAGGAGGATTAAATATGGTTGTAGAGGGATGCATGCTGAAGGAAGGAGACTATTTTATCTGGAGGATTTTTGGAAGAACTCAGCAATTGAGTTGTGGGGCGAGAGAAGCTCTGGGAAGGTTGTACAGGGGGCAAGCAAGGAGAACGTGTTGGATTGTAAGGATGCAGTGGCAATTGTTACAGAGGGGTTGGGGGAACCAATAAGGAGGTGGGAGTGAGTGAGGTGGGTGTGAC